>WSYH01000067.1:15285-103169 GCA_036426205.1 Ascaphus truei | reverse complement strand
TGACCTTGACAAGGAAAAACAGGAGTTTGTTAGCCATTCAGCACATTCATTTTGATGAGACAATAACACAGACCTGCACACAGCTTTGTGCTACTCAGACATGGCTGATGATTTGTTAACAATATTAATCCCCTTTTAGGGTATAAGTACATGATCTGTGAAGCCATCTTGAACAGTCGCGGACAGAAAGCAAGCACACGCCAAATCGATGATTCATTCGAGCAAAATATCCTTATTACCAAGACCGTAAGCATGCACGGAATTTTAATTCCTCAATAAGATTCACTTTATCAAGTAATGACTTTTTTGAACGTGACAGGATAAGCTACAACACACCTATGGTTTTGGAAGATTGCCCCGGAAAAAAACAATTCTCCTGAAAGACGGCACTTATATTGTCTGAAAGGCATATTTATTCTAATGGCAATAGCAATGTATCCGCTACTATGATCCGTTTGAATCGATACGTGCGCAATATCTGCAGCCTCCATTCCTGAAACCACATTGTACAAGAAACAAAAGTACTATGATTATGTACCAAGCTTTCAGCTGAAAATGCATTGGAATGGGAACCCGAAGAAATGAACCTACCTCCCGACCAATTATTTGAAGAAAGCAGTGGCGATTTATGAGCGATCCTGGAGAGATATGTGCCATACTGGATTCAGCGGTGGGTTTAAGCGTGGATGAAATGCCTTGCATTCTCGGGCGACCAGTTGCGAGCAGGCGAAGATATTTCTGAGAATGAAGTAGTAAATATAACAACGTTATGCGTTGACTCTGCGTTTTTAATTTTTTTTTTTTTGTAACCACCATTTTCACTTTCAATGGTGGATACAGCGACATTGCAGACTGCATAACATGTAGCGATCACAAGAAATTGTTTCCTAATACAATATAGTAGGACCTGAAAGAGTAGTACACATTGCTGACGGAATAAATATACGTACTTTCCTATCCCTTTAAACATATTAGCAACATTTTTCCATTACTCTAACACATACCTGTTTTGTTATCATGCAACATCTACAACACTTGAAAACCGGGTCCACCACGTATGACGTGGGACCCTTGTCATGGGCCAAGGCGTCCTAAAAAGGATTAGTGATGTAAGTCCCGCCCCCAGCGAAGTGCGCGCCTCAAAGCCTATTGGCTGTCATGTTTTGTTTATAGTAACGGTAACTGCAGTGTGTGATGGTGCGGCTCAGTGTTTGTAGGCGTACCCTGGGCGTTAGCCGAATGTTAATTGAGTGGGAGGAGTGTTAGCGTGCGTTTCACGCTGGCTTAACATGACGTCACACAGTATTGCATTTGCGCATTGTGTTTATCGGCCGTGCTTTCTGTTCAAACACGTCTGTTTAAAAAGAATACAGATGTACCGTTTAGAACGAATGTAGTTTGTCTTCATTGTATTGAAATAAAGATGTTATGTTTACTGGTTTTTCAACAGTATTGAACGCACAGTACGCTTTGTTTTGCGCATGCGCTAACAGTTAGTGGAGCCAAGCGTGAAGTGCGTGCGCACACCAAGATGTGCGCGCACTCTTTCAGTATACAGGCAAAGTCACTTCTTATACATAGTTATGCCTGCTACAAATTTAAAGAAACATTACATACTGATGAACAGTTTTACTTTAACATATAAGTGATACGTGTGATCACACATATATAGAGCTGCGTAACGCGTTGTCACGATGCTATCTAGTAAGGTCCATATTTGACCATCATGTGTTGTGTATTTCAGAGATGTCGGGAAGATACAATCGGATCAATGTATGATTCAGAAGAGTCTACCTTTATGAGATGATTGTGAGAGGAGCCACCGACTACTATCACATATGGAACTAATTTATATTGCTTGTCAGCGCTTATTAACAACAATTAAAAATGGATACCCTTATGCTATATTGCAAAGCACTTAATTAACATAATGATGTTGCAAAATAGTGCTTCATGAATTTTATTGAGTGTTCTTTAAGACTACTAAATTTATGACATGGGTGTTGATATATAACAACCATTCCCACTCTGCTAACACTTTGTGTATTCTAATATGTAATGGAACGTATGACTGTCGAAACTAGTAACAATAGTAATTAATAATATGAGCATGTTCATGTATAGAGGCTGCTAGATTGTACGCAGCGATTTACAGACACATGTTTCAGCCTGAGGTCCCTGGCCCGTGGAAGTACAAATTGTTTTTTTGCCGCATGAGGCACAGGGAGATAAAAGTGACTTGGCCAAGGTACAAGGAGCCACACCGGGAATTGAACCAGACTCCCCTGCTTCAAACTATCAGTGCCAGGTGTGTGTGTCTTTACTCAGTGAGCCACCCTTTCCCAATGTAAAGGACACTTACAACCAAGTAGCCATTTATTTTAAAATCTCGTGTACATGGGTATGTAGATAAAATGGTTTGGACTGTAGCAAAAATGTTACTGGCCAGATGTTATGGTCCCTCCTCCAATGCCATGAGTCAGAATATGCATCACCATATGTTATGAAGTACGTTTGTTGTATATTTCATTAACCTAACTAATATAGACTGGGATGAACGTCAAGAAACAAGGGCAAGAATAAGAAAGAAAAAAAAAATTAAAGAAATAAAAGGAGTATATAGGTGATTATAGGCTGAAAATATCGAATCGTTATTTATTTAAAATATAATATAATATTAATCAATATCTATATAGAAGTACCATAATAAAGCTGGTGTTATCATTTGTCGGTGTTATACATGGATCCTACACCAATTGATAGAGACACAAAAAAGTTGTCTTAAAAAGTGTGTCTATGTAGTGATGAATGTGCTCCCGTAAGTAAACAAATAGTACAGTTATCCCCTTTTCTCCAACCCCCTCTATATTACATTAATGGAAATATAAGGAAAATACATAAAATGTGATGAAATTGAGTAATCATTTTGTAATACAATGCACATGAAAGTCAAGAGTAGCTAAATGCATATAATGATACAGAAAGTACATATATGTAACATTTGTGTTTAAACCAATATGTTGGGTTTTAGTTCCAATAATATAGGAGATTGAGGTAGCCACATCTTATGAGAGATGTCAGCAAATATACATACCATGATCAGTCATACTGCAAATATACCTATAATGCAAAGGAACAATATATAATTGCAAACATTGACATGCCATCTTCAGTACCGTAAAGAACACATCAAAGTGTGTTTGGTGTTAAATGTGCAAACACCATGTATATTTCATGACATTCAAAATGTAAATCAGCCTGGTGTACACATCATCTGGATTGTACATGTTACACTGCACCAAAACATTGTATGTAAGCATACTAGAAGCATGAATGATTATGGGCATAATATGTGTTTTGTCTAGCATAAGGAATAACACAATGCTAAAATATTATTGCTTGTTACCCAAGTTGTATTCACATACACACAACTAAAGTACAATTGAAGAGGGATTATATAACCTGTGCAACAATAACATACCGGTGCCACATCCCTTTGTGCACACAGAGAGAAAAGAAAGGTGTGCAACCCATATTCATCTGTGTCCTAACAGAAGGTTATATAAAGAACATTATTGTTAATATAACATAATTAAACTATAAAAGTAGTACTAGGAACATATGAGTTTGTACTTACAAGAAAAAAATGAATTGATTGAGATTCTGTCGTGTCTGGCCACCACTGGCTGTTTGTTCATTTTCAGCAGCTACATGGGTGGGATGCGCGTCTACCAAAGCCTCAGCTAGGTCTGACTGTACATTGTGGCTGAGTGGCAACATTGTGCAAAATGCAACAGGCAAGGATAATATCAGACACTTTTGAGGCTTGTATAGAAGAGCCCCACCAGTTTGTCCAGACACCTAAACCTGGTCTTGAGTAGGCCAAATGTCCTCTCTATAACAGATCTTGTAGATATATGGGCTGCATTGTACCTGTCCTCTGCTTCAGTTTGAGGGTTTAGCACCGGAGTCAAGAGCCACGGCCTAATTCCGTATCCTGAGTCACTATAATGAATGGAGCACACATAAGAGACTAGTGATCAAATTGTACAATGCCAACATTCCTAAATCAACATGTGTTGTGTGTAGAACATGTAAATATGTACTCACCAGCAGCCAACCAGGTTCAAAATGTCCCTCTCGAACGCATGAAGGACTGAAGAGTTCCTCAGGATAGAGGAATCGTGACTGGAACCGGGAACTTGGTGTACCACATGCATTATCCTCATCGTGGCATACATAACCACTGTACATTGGAGTGAATGGTAGTGCTTCCGATTGCGGTACACATGCTCACTCTGACTAGGTGCAATCAAAGCACACATGTGTGCAATCGATTGCACAAGCACAGATGGTATCCTGCTATTATATAAAAGCCAGTCCTGACTTCAGCCACTCTGTTGCCTCTGTAGGAAAATGAATATAATTCTAGCGCGTCTATTGAGTGCATAGAGAAACTGGGTCAAGGCCCGCGAGAATGTAGATTGCGAGACCCCCCACTATGCCCACAGTTGTCTGGTATGACGCGGAAGCAAGATAATGTTATGAGCACAGCATTTTAACAAGCCCAGGGACTGCACGACCTTGGCTGTGAAAAAATCTAAATCCCCCCTTATTCCTCATAAAGAGATAAGATTGCTGCTGAACTCAAACGATAGCGATTACAATCTCCTCATCACTCATCCCATCTAACAGGGTTCTCCCCTGTACAGACGCGGACGAGGCACAAAGTTGTCTCCTCTGTCTTCTCCTTTGATCTCCTGTCCCCTCTACCTGTCCTGGCCTGTCCTCTCCCGTCCCCTGTCGTATCGGTCACTGTCACTGTCCCTCGGTGTGTCCCTACCTTGCCCTATATCATTCTCTTGATATCAAGCAAGTGTCATAGAAAAGAATGTTCCTGCGTCTCCTAAACATTCGCAACATTTTGAAATGAGTAGCTGTGAATGAGCAGGGTAATGTGCGGTCCTTTAAATAGGTATGTGATGATGTCAGGGCATAGTAAAATGCAGGTGTTACATAACATAATAAAGTACTTCTGTGGCAAGCGTGTGCACTTGTGTTCTAAGTATTTGTGGTGTGTTATCTGCAGGGGATGATGATATTTGGCAATGATGTGACGTGAAGCTTTGTACAAAGATTGCTTGCAAATAAATAGTTGCATGGCAATGCATGAACACTTGTGAACGCAAGAGTCAGTCATGTAATGAGATAAAAAGGCTGAGATTGACGTGGGAAAAGTTTTGTGTAACATGTGTAATATTTCCATGTTATTGGACATGTTGGCAACAATGAATAGTCGTGTGCATATGCATGCATTTGTGTAAGGAGGTAGTTGCTATAGAATGAGTTTACAAGTTGGTCCCAATGTGATTACTGTACATGTGTGTATAAGTTAGGTTGAAGTGCTTGTAATGCTACGGTTACAATGTAAACATGCAATGTTGATTGAGCGTCCAATAAGTGACGTCATGAAAATAGGAGGACCCAAAAGTATATGTAAACATGAGAAGAACAGATGTACATGAACGTTTAAAGATGCGTGTCACATTACAAGCATTGTGTAATGTAAAGGAAGATGAATATACTGTGTATGTGTGACATGTGTGCATGTGTGACATACAGTAAAATTGTCGCTGAGTGGTGAGTAAAATGTGTGATATGATGTGAGGTTTCTTTAAGAGTGTTAGTATAGTATTTTCCTTGCCACATCATCACATGATGAGTAATGTGACCCGCAAATGCTGAAAACATGTAAAAGTCGAATGTATGCAAATAAGACACATCACGCTGTGACACAATGCAGGGAAGTGCCCACACACTGTAATGCAAATGACGTTTGTATTGTGAGCAATGAAACGAAACAGTACTATACTGTTATACGTCCCCGCTCCATTGAATTCCATTGATGTACAGAGATTTTTTTTTTCTAAGTGCCGTTCCGGCAGCCTTAGCGATCGTTCTCCCGTCCAAAATGGCCAACTTAGTTGGCGGGAGAAATCGGCCCATAACATCTCAATTTGTGTAGTGCCGATAGCCCCGATAAGCTGTTTTTTTTTGTTGAATCCAGCCGATTTATTAAAAAAGTGGCGATCAGTGTCGAAAAAAAGGCTTATCGGCAGGCGACTGGCCATAACCAAATAAATCGGCTGAAACCTGGCGATATGAAGCACTTATCGGGCTTACTGAATCTCAAACCCAATTTTGGCTATAACATGGCCATATTTCCTTATCAACGCTTACTGCATGAGGCCCTTTATCTCCAATAAATTGTTATATCAACGTGGAATATTTACTTTTAAAACATGACTGTTTTTATCCTTCACAAACCGTTCCGAAATAATACAAACAAGCAGAGACGTGAAAATCTCACTTCCCAAAAGTTCCATTTTGTATGCGAAGATTGATGATGAAACTTGTCAAATGTTGCCAATGTTGGACAACTTTTACAAAAAATCTGCAAAAGTACTGTACAGCATCACACAGGTTGGGATCAGAGGTTTTCTGTAATGAAGATATTTCTGGCAGGGTTTTAGCAAAGTACAATACTGTACTTTTGCAAACAGCCGCAATGCAATAAATCTGCCCCATTTGCAAACTTTTCAGAAGGGTTTTCTTATCTCTAGGTATGAAATGTGTTGTTTAGGTCTCGGAAGAAGTGGTTAGTATGAACTGACCACACTGATGCTCAGTTTGTGACTGCAATCCCGTAGCATCTAGAGAAGGATGTCCAAACAATGTGTGTACAACGGAGCACAACCGCAACAGGACAGGAAAAAAAAGAATAAGACATGAATAAAATAGTTTTTATTTAGCTCACATAAGCAATATACAGGTTTAAAAAAAAAGCATTTCGCGCTCTTGCGCTTTATTTCACCCCTGAACTTATCTTGGGAAGGAAAAGGAAATATATATGGTGTGTAAACTTTGCTTATGGTAAAAATAGTCCAAAAAAAACTGACTACAGCTCATGATATCAATCTTGGTAGAGTCAGTAAAAGCAGTGTCTGACACACTAATTATCAGTATGACAGGCAAAACTTCAGGTTAGCTTATTACTAATCTCACTTTGCATAGGGATCTGCTGTTTTTTTTATTAATTACTAGTGTGGCAGTCGTGTTTTGGCAATTTATTTTTAAAACAGATGAAACCAAGGAGGCAGATTCTTCCAGAACTAGTATGGGGAAGCGTACCAGACCTGGCTTTAAATCTTAGATTGTAAGCTCTTTGGGGCAGGGATCCTTTCCTAATGTTGCTTTTATGTCTGAAGCGCTGATTCGCATTATGTTATATATTATGTCCTGGAGTATTAGCGTATGTAATATAAATGTATATAAAAATGAAAATATAGATACATAGATATTGCCTTGAATAGGCCATTAAACTGTATTGGGTGTGCTAAGCCAGGGGGTGTGCCCGGGGATGAGACCAGGCAGGGGTGTGGCAGGGGGGAAAGTTTGCGCACCCTTGGCAAAAGCCATACAGGTGCTTGATGAATTGCCCCAATATGGTCTGTTGTACCATTTATCAAAGAGAAAATTCCTGTTGCTTTCCATACACAAGGTGCAGATATTTCCCCTATCACCCCCTCCCCGCATCGCATCCAGAGGTGTGTTATAACTCATCTCTGATCTCTGATTCATATTATTGCTGGTAATACAGTATATATATTAGGTTTTCTGTTTTTTCCTTTTTATTTGTATACTGTCAGCACCATTTGAATAGCAGTTCTCTAATCCTTTTTATGTAAAAGCACTGTACGTCTTTTCTGATTCAGAAGACGGCATAGTACTGAAATTGGTCTGGTGTGTGGATCTAAATGCTCTTCTGATGGCGGAGAGACACGGGTGACTGTTCAATCTCTCTGCAGCACTTGAAAAATGGGATCTTAGTGGATCGGATATCCGAAAATGGGGAGCACTCGCAGATCACGTGATGAAATATGTAAAAGAAAAAAACAAATAATAGTGTAGCCAATAAAGATATATAATATGTTTGTGTAAAAATGTGCTGTCCCACTCACAGATGATAAATGTAGTTTGGGTAGATCAGAGATAACCCTCTCTCGATGGGAGCTCAATGGCCACTAACCAACCCCCTGTATAGTTGGTTTGTGTAGCCATGTGTCTCTGTTGTTTATCCCAATCAGATAAGAGATAAAGATATGCACATAGGATAGTATGTCCCAAATATAGATGTATTGCACAAAACAGTGATGATAGCAATTTTCACTCACATTTTAAGAGTATGATACATTTATTTGAGAGGACAGGGTGATCCCCGGCTCTTGCTGATTCTGCACGACTTATTTTCTTGCAAAGCATCTCATGATTCCTGAAGTAGAAGTAGAGCTACGAAGCAGCGGATAATTGCTTGTTTTGTTTTATTATTGCTTATATGAGCATCATTTTAACTTTGTGTAGCCTCTCTACACTTCCTATATGTTCGGCAACTCCGGCGGTTTGATCTCCTGTGTGAACTACGCAGACGCTGACTATTGCAACACACAGAGGTGGGGATCGCGGAAGCTGCCCGTGGTCTGTGTGCTACAGCATTTTTTCCAACATATGGACTTAGTGTGATTAGAATCATATGATTCTGTGGACTGACAAGTTTATTGTGGGACTCGACCAACTTGAAAAGTCACCGGTCGGACTGCAGCATATTGCTTATTCAACTGTCACCTGCTGTGGGAGGTTCCCCCGACGAGAAATCTGTTCCGGTTTGGAGAACTATGCTGCCGTGCGAGGTAGCCACACATCCGTGAGTGGAGGAAACGTTTCACCAAGACCACCAGTGACGACCGATTTGAGGGTCCGTTCCAGCTTGCTGTCCTGATCCACAGCGTGGTAATATATGTGTTTAACACATGAGATGCTTATGTTCTATTTATTTGATGTACGCAGAATTATTTCCCTTTCAGAATATAAATATTTTTGGATATACTTCACCATGAGCGTATTGCGCTGTTTTTTTTCTTTCTCATCTTTCATGGTGTGTCAATGTTGGCAAAACCATCCTGGTCCTGAGGCAGCAAAAACAGCCCCAAACCTCACCACTCGCCATCACACTCCCACCACCATACTTGATGGTTGGGATGAGATTCTTCATAGAACGCTAGTTTTGGTTTTCGACAAATATAACATTTCCATTGAGGCCCAAAATTCTACTTTTGACTAGTCTGTCCAGAGAAACATTGTTCCAGATGTCTTGTGATCATTTATGTGCTCTTTGTGTGAACTTCCGATGGACAGCAATGTTCTTTTTAGATAGTAGTGTTCCTCCTGGCTATCCTTCCATGAACCCGTACTGTTCAGTCTTTTTCTTGATAGTTAGTCATCAACACTCATATTAGCCAAGACGAGAGTGGCCTGCAGATCCTTGGATGTTACGCTTGGGTTCTTTGGGACTTCCTGGGTGATTTGTGGTTGTGTCTTTGAAGATTTGGCTTTAGGACACTGCTCCTGGTAGAGTGACTGTGGTCTTGAACTTTCTCCATCTGCCTGGTGTAGCCCCAAATCCTTAGAAATGGTTTTTTACCCTTTCTAAACTGGTGAGCATCAATGGCAAAAAAACAATTAAAGCCCTCTTAAAAAGCCGTGACCTACACACAAACCAATTGTGAAAAAGTGTAAACAAAATATGTGATTAACAATAAATGATTATATAATAAATAAAGCAGCCTAATGGAACAAAAAACCACACAGACTATTCCAAATCTGTAAATACAAATAAACATACAAATGAATCGTTCCTGGCGCTGTGAAAAAAGTCCAAAATACCAAAAACCGTGAAACAACAAGGCAGTCTCTAGTACAGGCTTCCTTAGCCAGATTGATGGTTTGATAGTGGTTTGTCAGACAGGGGTGTTTCTTTTAATGATGTTCTGCTGCCTCTGAAATTACAGAAAAAACAGCAGGGCACGCCAATTGCGTAGTATGTTTCATAATTGTCCCTATCTAAAACCCTGAAATCCTACTTACAGGATAAGAGGCTCGCAAAGACAGTGGAGAAGAATCTGCCACACGTCCTGAACTCCCAAACCAGCTGATCAGCGATCGCTCGGGGGAAGTTTGGGGAGAAGTTGAGCATTAAACAAGAAGAGTAGCACACAAGCCTAATTAAGTGGAAGGAACATGATGGGGCTTGTAATGAGCAGCTCGGTGTTAACGATCGGTGCTTGAATATCCCTATTCCCGGCCTGTGCAAGACAGACTGCGTGGAGTTCTCGTTTGCCCGCGGTAACCTTGCAATGTCCTGAGCCAGGCGCGCGGTGTCCAGATTCACATATGCTGTGCTGACAGCGGACCAAGCCTTGGGCCAGGGAGGTGAGAGCGACAGCCAAGGCAGATTTCCGGGATCGAGTGTAGCGGTGCGGCGATCCTCTCCTCGGCGGGTGGGTATTAGGAGCTGTGCAGGTTGCGGACGGCATGGTGAGTGTATTGATACACCTGTTTTATGTATAAGTGTGATTTTAACGATTACTTGTGTCATTAAATCTGTACGTTATCACACTAGTATGGTTTTCATATTCCCACACCCTTTCCCCCTCCCCCCCCCCACACCTACACCTGTGGGGCGTTGGAGTGAATTATCTCTATCGACATCACTGCTGAGTGAGGGGACTCCTGCAGACCAGACCACGTGGGATCTCGTGAGACGATTCTGAGGAGAAAGGGACGTGTGGCAAAGCATTCTCTCAACATGTACTTTGCGAGCCCTATCCGTAAGTAGGATTTCAGGGTTTTAGATAGGGGACAATTGATGAACATACTACGCAATTGGCGTGCCCTGCTGTTTTTTCTGTAATTTCAGACGAGCAGCACATAAGAAAAAGACAACACCCCTGTCTGAACAACCACTATCAAGATCATCAATCTGGCTAAGGAAGCCTTGTATAGAGACTGCCTTGTTGGGTCACGGTATTTTGGTATTTGGACTTTTTACAGCGCCAGGAACGATTAATTGTATGTTTATTGGTGGCATCAATAACTGATTTCTTGAAGTCCTTGGAGATTGTTTTGATTGTGGTCATGACATGTTTCCACACTTCTGTTTGGTCTTCACCAAACTCACAATAGTTCTTGATCTTTATATAGGGTGGGGCCTCCAAAACTCACCCTGAAGATCACCTTATTATTTAAACACCTGAATCTAATTATCCCTTTAATTTAGTGATAAGACCAGGGTTTCACTTACTTTTACACATACCCGACTCTTAGTTACTCATTGTTCGTCTAATTTTTACATAATTTGTTTCAAAAGACGTGAAATTAGTTCATATTAACCCATTGTATATTTAAGAAAAGACGTGGTTTTGATTCACGAAGTGATTCATGGAAAAACTATGGGATATCCATAATTATCATTCAGTTCACAAACACTTTTCTCACCACTGTAGATAGAACAGTAATAGATAGATAGACAGACCTACAGGACCTACGACAGACAGACACTGTATATCTAAGTAAGGAAAATGCGCACACAAAAAAGTAAAGAAAGACATAATTGTAAATTTAATAAAAACCCATCTAAAAAAAAAATGATCAATTATGTATATAAGTATCAAACTATATAAAATAGTGTAAAAAAGTTATCTGAATATCATATATAATACAAAATAATATAATTTCTCTTATAACCTTATGTAAATACGAACATATGAAAACGTAACTGTCTTCTTGAGTAATCGATACGGCTATATATTATATATAAAAGATGTTCTAATGTTACATTGAAATTTTGTGTTAATTGGCGAATTTTCCAAATTCAACAACATTGCTACTTTTGTTTAATGCCGGGAACCATGTATTACTGTAACTAGGGCACACACACCATGTTTCACTCGTGTTTGGCGAGTATTTTGCTGCAGCTTAATAATTTGCCACTAAGCATTGGCCATTGAGGCCGGCAAAACGTTAGAAGGGAAAGAAGTTTGTGCGGGGGGGACCATTCACAAGGCAAATGCATTTTGGACTGTTTTGCACATCTTGAATCAGAAGGGCTGCTTTGTCATATGTGCTGAGACGACTTTAATTTTCTGTGCTAAAAATGGATGTGCTGGGCCTGACATAGTAAAAACGTTGGTTTTTACAATGCCAAAAAGCACACTATTTTCCTTAGAATGATTCATTGAATGACGTGCCATAGCTTTCTTCATCAACCCCTCCCAAACCCCCACCTCCTGGTTCTCC
Source organism: Ascaphus truei (assembly GCA_036426205.1). Taxonomy (NCBI): domain Eukaryota; kingdom Metazoa; phylum Chordata; class Amphibia; order Anura; family Ascaphidae; genus Ascaphus; species Ascaphus truei. Next base: position 90,977 of record WSYH01000067.1, on the reverse strand, counting down.
CTGTAAATGTGCCGGCCATGCTGATTAACCTGCAATGGTCTATAACAACAAACTGCAGTTGTAATGCAAGGTGTTATTGGAAAAAATAAGGTCAGATATTGTTGTTTAAAGCATTATGAAGTAGAAATGATTAGCGTTAGGCTGAGAAGAAAACGTTGGTGCTGTGGGGTGTCCTGCGTTAGTAAAGGCAGTGAATAACAGGTGTATTGGTTGAGAGAGACAAATCGAGAACCTCCGGTTGTGACTTCAAAGCCCCCAGTTCCGCACTCACGTCTGCGACTTGCTCTGTTACATCAATCTGCCCATTTATTAGGCATTTATAAAGTTTTTTGAGGCAGGGATCTGCCGTTCCTGTGTTATGCCATATACAGCAACCGAAGGAGAGGAAAGGAGACTTTCCTTCGGTCACTGAGGCTCAGTGTTTTCTCCACTGGTTTTCGTGACGGGATACTTTGTGGCAGGGGTGGCCAACTCTGTCCTCAAGGGCCACCAACTGGTCAGGTTTTCAGGATATTCCTGCTTCAGCCACAGCTGGTGCAGTCATTATGGATGAGCACTAACAGGCACCTGAAAAACTGACCTGTTGGCCCGCCCCGCTGAATATTTAGCCTTCCCAGTTATGCTTTCATCATACTCCAATAAGTCAGCTCTCTTTTGTTCTCTCGTGGAGGATAGAATGGTATCACACCACCCACACCTTTCCTGTACAATCTAAACAGGATATAGAGAACAGGGGTCTGAGACAAGTTATAATTGTTGCCCAGACATAACCGTAAATTAGGTCATATATTATATGCGGATGATCAATTATGGTTTGCATAATCATAGCTCAGTGATTCCCAACTTTGCCCTTAAACTCTTGAGTCCTGTTGATTCTATCACTGTGGTATTTATAGACAGAAACCGAGTGCGGGAGGTGTTGGAATGAGTGAAACCTCAGGTGTGTGAAATTAATCAACGATTCATTTTAATTTATTCATCTTGTCACGTTCGACCGGATTCTGGAAACCTACACTGTGATTAACTCCTTTGCAGCCACAAACGGCCTCTTGCAGTAGAAACTGGTCATTTATTGTTAGGCTCTATTTTTAATTCGTGATTTTTTCCCCTTTAAGTGAGTTTGGTGCCTAACAGTCTATGGGCCTTATTCTGTAAGTGTATAAGTGAAGTGTCGTGGTATCGCAGGGAAAGCCACGTTATCGCGGTTTTTCCATGTGATAGCACATTATCTGCACTTATCACAACCTTAATAGCAGGGTGCGCAAACTCCCCGCCCCCTGTGCCCCCCTACTGCTCCGCCTCGGTCGTGCCCCCCCCTCGCATCAAATGATGCATCAAATGATGCTGGGGATCATGTGGACATCACTTCACGTGACCCACAACGTCATTTGACGTCACGTCTCCATGGCAACAGGGTCATTTGACGCCGGTTGGTCATAGAGACACGTTGACCAGAGCCACGGAATCTACGTGACTACAGAGGTCTCACGGCTCTCAGCGCGGCCCGGCTTGTAAACGCGCACCACCCCCCCAGAAAAGTCTCAGACCCCCGGGACGGCCCCGCGCCCACCGTTTGCCGACGCACTTCTTTACAGAATAAGGACCCTGTGCTATGATGTAAAATGGAATAACGTGACGTTTTAGTATAAACTTAAATAATTGGTCACCTCCATTTGACTACTTGTATCATTTTCTTTAAGCCTAGCAGTTAAAAGAGCGACCGTGTTAGTTATATATTTTCCTATGTACAAATCAGCAAGAAATAGACTGAAGAAAATGAGTGAAGAAGTTTTAAGGCATTATCCAGACGTACAGTAGGATGGTGAAGTCATCAAGGCTTCGCGTTGCCAGCGTGGTGAAGTCAAGGCCTTTCATAAACGTATTTGCCACTTTAGCTAAATGCCGTGGAGGAAAAAGTGGCAAAATGATGGGTGAAATTGGCGTATTCTGTTGAGATGATGAGCAAATTAAAAAATACACACTTGTGAGCACATTCCACCATCTCACATTTCGGCAGGCCTGTAACCATGCCCTTCCCCCATTTATCTCTTGGATACAAATCAGGGCTGGTTTTACAATATGGCCCACCCATAGGACACTTAACTTTTTGCCGCCACTGGCTTCTCTTGCAGGCAGTGTCCCGACATCAATGGCGATTGTTCCACGTCATCGGAACGCCATGTCCCACACATTGTCATGGCCAAATGCGTCGCCACATGACATGTGAGTATGTGACGCCGCAATGCTGCAGGGGAGGGTGGCAACTGCAGGGAGGAGGTAACATGACTTTACAGAGGTCCCTGGAATCAATGTAATTGTTGTGGAGGAAGAGAGCAGGGCCTCTGTTACCGCAGCACCGGCCACCGAATTTGTGCTGGCCCGCTAAAATTTTTAGGCCAAATTCAGGCGTGCATGCAATGCTTCCACTGCAGCAGGGATTCTGGGACATTAACATGCAAAGAGCACACAGGCCTGGTTTAAAGAAGTGATAGGCAGTAAACCCTACCCCAGGCAAGCATACTGTAAGCGTGTAAGGGTTCATGTATCTGTAAAGATAAGAAATAAAGAGTGACACCACATAAGTGCTCATGTGCATGTCATTACCAGAATCTGGCTGCAGTGGAAGCACTGTATGCAAGGACAAGGGGGGAGCAGCAAGATTTCTGGGCGGGGGGGGGGTGCGTGCTTTTAGAGGCCCCACGCTCTTCCCCAAAGCATTTAAATCTAAATGACAGGGGAGTGTGGCGCGAGGCCTCTTAATCTCTTACCTGGTTCTCGGCGGCTTTGCAACGCGGCATCAAATATGGGGGGGAAGAGGAGGGGAGAGCAGGCAGGGGGCGCAGAGAAGTAACAGTTGGCGCACACTGTGCTAAGAGATAATGGAAACGCAGGGGGCAGACCTGTCGAGACATGTGAAGGTGCTCACAAGTTGGATTTGTATTTGCTGTACACTGTAGGTGGGGGTTTTGTCCCTTTTTACTCACCATAACGTATATAATGTGTGGTCGAGATGATAAGGTTGTTGCAATTCGAAAGAAGTGAAGTTCAGAAAAGGTGATCGAGAAAATGCTAATTGGGGAGAAAACTCCAAATTATGTGAAGCAATTGAAGACATTTGCACAAAGCATAACTTAAATCAGCAGTATTACTATTATTGTTCATATAAACTACTACAATCTGAAGTCCTCCTCATTCAGGGTTGGCCTCTCATACCCTACCTGCCTGAAATGTTTTGCCATTATAGGCTTCTAATAAATCCAAGCAGAGTCAAAAGCAATGGTCATAGATCATCGCATTCGTCAGTGTGTTAAACAGCAACACCAAACAGAACTGGATATGCTGAAGCAGCTACGGACGCTCAGGCACCGGACTTTATCTGCTTCCTCTTACTTAATTTTGGACCCTATTTATGCCTGTGCTTTGCTGGTAATACATACAGGAAGGCTACAGGCCCAGTGAGCTCGTCGCGCTCGCAACGGGGGCCTAGCGGGCCTAGTACTCTCACCAAGCGATTGAAGGTTTTCAGATCAATCACGGCTGGGGGGCATGGCGGGGACGCAGCCATGACTTCACGCGGCTGGTTCGCCCTCATTGGCTGAACCGCCGCAGTGACGTGGCCGCGCTTGGCTGCCGCGCCAAAAGAAAAAAAATATTGTCTTTGGGAAAGGTAGTCGCGCTGTCGCGCTTTTACGTGCCGCACGTACCTTGTACCTTGTTCACGCCGCGCACGCCATCTCACGCGCAGTGGGGACGAGCCTAAAGAAGGCTATTTTTCTGAGTGGTTCTCCGTGAAAGGGAAGATTACGGTTGGTCATGACCAGTGGGACAAGGGCATGAAGAAGGGGTCCCCCCAAAAACATTGCCCCCTGGTATCTTACTCTGTAATTTTCCTGGGAGGTTTTCTTGAAAGATTTCCCCCCCCCCTCCCTTTTTTTTTTTTGGGACTCTTCACTATTTCTATTTTATTTTAAGGGGGATTTTTTTTTTTTAGCCAGACTTTGCTAACGCGACAGTACCAGCTTTTTATTTCTGTGCGGCAGACTTTTTGGGGGCCTTGAGAGAAGTACTCTTTTTTATTTATTGATGTTTTCATTTTATATCACCAGATCCCATCGCGTTTACTTTTCACCTATCTGTATATACAATACAGAGTAAAGTCTATATTTTTCGAATTCTGGATTTCTATAGTATTTTGCTTTTTTGAGTAACACCTATGTCCCATTGATGATACAATACTGTAACAGATTAGAAAGTACAGGTTAGTGCCTTTTCCAATGAAATGTCTATTTAGTACAGCTCAACCCCTTTAACGCTTGCTCTGGGGTCCCAAAAGAATCACAATCAGTGGATCGCGTTACAATTAATTTAACAATTTGTATGAATTTGTACAATTAAAGTATTTTTTTTGTCCATAATCTTCTATACCAAGTATTCATAAATAGGCAAATGGGGCCGCTTGCATGTGTTATAAGCGGATTCGAGCGGTTTTAAAGGATGCTTTCGTTATACGAGGGTTGAGCTCGTATGATGTAGTAAACACAGAGGAGCACGTGTCAATTAAAACCCAGTTCACGGTGGAACTGGCAGTCTGTGGCAAGTCAAAATTGCCAAAATTACAGAGTACTTTTAAAGGCTTCTGTGTTTCAGAGGTATAGATTGAAAACTTGAAAGCTAATAAATCTACCTATTATAAAAACTGCCTAATTCCTTTCTCTATTACTGTTATCCGTTGTGAAGGGGTTATAAGCACACAGACATATTTCCTCAGTGGTTAGTAGAAATAGAAATGTACAAACCGTACGACTACTGTAAAGATTTATTCAACTGTTAGAAATGCAACATCGTTAATAGTTAAAGGAACAGTAAAAGTTATGTGGGATTTTTCCTTCACATATAACTCTGGACCAATAGCTGTAGTTTTGGCATTTGCTAGGCAAAAGATAGTCTTCAAAGATAAACACAGTTTAATTGTGTTATAGCCAGACGATGGGTGAATGGGATTGTAAAACTTGAGTGGAAAGATGTGTGCGGTCAGAATGAAACGATTAGTCAACACACGAGGCAAAAGGACTGGTACAGCAAGGTATATTGGGCTTTGAAAGCTGATTGTTAATCTGGAGGGATCATTTCACTGACTCATGCCTTGAATTTATGGTGAATTAACTCAATGGAACACCTAACAATTTCATACGGATATGTCTGAGCACTTTGAAAAACACTAAAACGCATAGAGTACCACTACCTCTGCCAGAATCAAGGGGCACGAAGACCCAAGTTCAGTCACACATTGTATATATACAAATATATAATGTAGAGGTGACAGTACCGTGTTAGACGGAGCTTCAATAATCAAAAAATAAAGATGATACCGTTTCTGTGGGCTAACGAAATGCTTTTATTTGTGCGAGCTTTACGAGATCCATGATCCTCATTCTCCGGCGAGTTACATGACATGAAGCAAGCAAGGTTTTACTTAAAAAACAGTGCCATTTGGTATGTTATCTGTGCTAGTCCCTCCCCCGTGTGTGGAGTGTGATTTTATGGTAGAGGTGTAAATGGTTTCCTGAATTAGTTATGTAAGAGGTGTGTGTGTGTGTGGTGTATCTGGTGATATAACAGGAATGGAGAGCACCACAGTGTATTACAGTGCTTACAAAGGTGTGTGTGGAGAGGCGTAGTTAATATAAAGGTGTGGAGGTGTGACATGGGAGAGATTGTCCATAACTGAAAGTGGGTGTAGATACCTATGTGGTTCCAGTATGTTTTGTATAGGGATGGGAAAAACAGGAGTATAGTATGTGTAAGAGACAGCTGTGTGTGCATTACATCTAAGCACGTATGTACAGAGGACACTTCGCGCTCATGCAGAAGAGGGTCACTGTGGTCAGTAATGACTCATAAAATTTGGCCCAACCTTCCCTCCGCCCTCATAGCTATACATTGAAGTCTGTTACATTGCCGTTGCTATGAATTTATGGCGCTATATAAATTAAAGACATACAATACACATGTGTCAAATGCTCAATGCCAATCAACGTCCAATCTTCAATCCACAAATTTGCACTTAAACAAAGGATACCATCAAGAAAAAGGGAGTGACACCGCTCCAATAGGGTAATCAAGGGGTAGAAAAAAAGTATACAGTAAATCAACTTAATAATTGAAATCAATATGAAAAAATAATAACAGGATAAAGACATTTTAAACTCAGCAAGACGACAGCATAGTATTGAAAAAGGTAAGTCACACCAAAATGATTAAATGTACTGTTATAGCAAAAATGAGCAACCTCAAATATATATTTCTAAATTGATAAACGTACCTATGTAACTTTATTCCAGATTCCTCCGGAATCAGCAGTATTCTAAACAGAAGCAGGTGCAAACTTAATATAATAACCCAAACAGACTATTACCCAGAGCAGCATGCTCTGGGTTATACAGTTCCCTGGTTAAAACAACTTACATCTGTAAGATCCACAACTGATCAAAATATATTTCAAAAGTCAGTACAGTCAACCCAGTTAAGGGCATGGAGTAGATATGTGATTGTAATATGAATTAAGCATGGTTGGCGGAAATAGATCAGCCACAAATTTATATAATATATCATAACTGAAAAACATATTTAAAGTAATTACAGCAACTAATCCTCAGACATAACCTTGACTATTTATCAGCGATTGACCAGAAATAGATAATGGACCAAAGGTATTCAGTAAGTATACGTTCATGTTCATGACTTGAAATTACCTGAATCACTAAGTTGGCAATATTTAAGCCCCTTCTCTAAACACATTCTTATTTGCCGGCATCTACCGCTCCCCTTAAAGCCCAATACCAATCCCTGACTGATATAACTCAGTTTCTTGGCGCAATTTCTCTCTGAATGGATATGGCCATACCTTTTGCTTGCCCTAAGTAAACTCCTCTTGGTCTGTAGGCCTTTATCCCTAAAACCCTCGACAACTGACAGAGTTGTCCCAATCTTCAACAAAGTGGGGACAAAACCCCTGTCTAAAAATTACAGGCCAATCTTATGATCACAACTACTATCCAAAGTCATGGGAAAAATGTGTCACTCCAAATAAGCGATACCTATACCATGAAAATTTCTTTAGCTCAAACTCCAATATGACTTTTGACGAAAACACTCCATGTAACTACTCGGCCTAAAAGTTTGCATTCGATACATGTGGAATGGAAAATGGGCACAACTCACTGGTTGCAATTTTCATAGATGTTGCAAAGGAGTTGACTCTAATGTTGATCATTGCTATCTGCTTAACAAAATCCAGTGCTCGAGAACTAGGGGAACATGCTGTAAATGGTTTTCACTGCACCTATATCCAGGTAGATTCCAACATGGTCAATCTCTGGCTCATAACTCCAACCCCTTGGATATCACCTGTTGTGTACAGACAAGGCTCTGTCCTGGGGCCACACTAACCCCTATCTCTCAGTGTTAATCAATGATCTTCCCACAGTTGCGTTAGGGAGCATAAATACACACGTATGCAGATGAACAATCTTATATGCCACAGGCATTTTAACCTCTCTGACATTGGAAAACTATGAAATCCTGATTTTTCGAGACTTGACAACTGGATTACAAAACAGGACGGTTTTAAAACATTACAATCCACTGTTAAAATGGTTATTTGGGTCCAAGGCTACAGTTTTAAAGTACCAATGACTGAACTACAGATCGGACCACAATCGAAATACCATCAGACCCCCTGTCACTAGTTTTAAATAGGGGAATCATTTTTGACTCCAATTTGTAACACTTGGGTTCCACACTTGATACACTGACATCTAAAAACCTACAGGATGCCAAAACTAGGATTTACTGGGTAATCAAACAAAACATCCTAAGGCCTGCTGGTCGGAAAGCACATTGCACAGCTAAATTCCAATACAATTATAGACTTGGGGAAATAGTATATGGGACAACAACCACATCTCACCTTAGCAAATTAGAAAAACTCTACAACTCACATCTTCACTTTCTCTCTTAGGGTAACTAAAACACACATCACTGCTGAAAGTTCAAAAAACTAGATGGGCCATCCATTGATGTATAGAAGCCAAGTTAAATTTTTTCCGTTCTGCATATCAAATATTTGTGGGCACGCTACCAAACCTATCTGAACAAGACTCCTCTCCCCTACCACACAGCAGCAATACATCTGAGATTCTGACTCCAAAAGAGGGTTCAGGTCAAGGTTTCAACAAAGAATCTGCGACCTCCTCCTTCCTTTACCGTGCACTCACAACTGGACAATTCTACTCACAACTCCTCAAAAGCTGTACACAGTTTCACTTCATTTCAAAACTAAAGCTTGTCTCAACTTTAATATGGTCACGGTAACTGTTCCATCACGCCGTATAAATAATTATCTTTAAAACTGATCATGCAAATATCTTTTACATATAAGGTATAACACTGTTCATTTACAGTAACTGTAGACCCATGTATTGTCATCTATGATGCCCAGGCTACTTGAAAAAGAGACGGTAAAGTTCAATGTATTATTTCCCGGTTCAGGTGGGGCATATCCAGGCAACACTAGCTATGCCTGTAAAACATACTGGACACCAACAAGCCTCCTATGAACACCCAAATGACCACACAACATATAGATAAGCATATGAGTGGCACAGAGGAGTGTAACTGAGCTGGCCCAATACCATATTAAAACCAGCGACAGAACATAAAACAAACAGACAAAGCTCAGTGTTAGCAAAGCCAGTGAGACCATACACGGTACAGTGCCTAAATATATATGTATAAATATCTAGAAAGTAAATGGTCTTTTAGTTGAATTTTTGGCCAAATGGTTGTAAGCCCCTGCCCAACGCCAAGGCAGACCCAAATATCAGGGGTCCCTAACGCTATATAAATTCTTAAGATAGCCTGTGTAACTAAAACAGGGAAGAATGATTTAAGTAAATCTGTCCAATATTAGTTGACAACGTTCTAAGTCTGAATATACAGAGTGCTTCCTGGTAATGTACAGTTAATAAAGTTCAGTCAGACTTAGAACTTTGCAACTAATTATGACCAATTGACTATAAATCATTTTCCTGTTATTACACAGGTTATAAGAATTTAGATTAGAGTTATAGGGCCCCCTGATTTATGTGGTATGCCTTGGCGTTGGCTCAGGGGCTTACAACAATGTTGGCCAAAAAATGTCAAACTAAAGACCATTTTACTGATTAGATATTATACATATATATTTAGGCCACATATATATATATACACACGTATTTAAACTCATGCAGACAGGGAGTTAACCAGACTTTCACATACACACAGAAATGTAAGCGGGGAAAAAAACATTTCTTTTTGCAGGTGTGTTTTTACTGATATGCCTGGCTAAGAAATATTTTCACACAGTGGCCTTTGTTAGTGTTCAAAAAAATACTATGTGAACGCATTCAAAGTCTAGGGATGTTTTTCACAAACGAGATAAAAGAAGGAGAAATGTTTCTCCCACAGTCCCATATCACGAACCACAACTGTTAACCCAATTAGACAAACCAATTCAATTGGCGTTTGAAATAAGGAGTCAAAGTAGTTAGTTTTGTTGACCTTGACAAGGAAAAACAGGAGTTTGTTAGCCATTCAGCACATTCATTTTGATGAGCAAATAACACAGACCTGCACACAGCTTTTGTGCTACTCAGACATGGCTGATGAATTCGTTAACAATATTAATCCCCTTTTAGGGTATAAGTACATGATCTGTGAAGCCATCTTGAACAGTCGCGGACAGAAAGCAAGCACACGCCAAATCGATGATTTCATTCGAGCAAAATATCCTTATTACCAAGACCGTAAGCATGCACGGAATTTTAATTCCTCAATAAGATTCACTTTATCAAGTAATGACTTTTTTGAACGTGACCAGGATAAGCTACAACACACCTATGGTTTCTGGAAGATTGCCCCGGAAAAACAATTTCTCCTGAAAGACGGCACTTATATTGTCGTGAAAGGCATATTTATTCCTAATGGCAATAGCAATGTATCCGCTACTACTGATCCGTTTGAATCGATACGTGCTGCAATATCTGCAGCCTCCATTCCTGAAACCCACATTGTACAAGAACAAAAGTACTATGATTATGTACCAAGCCTTTCAGCTGAAAATGCATTGGAATGGGAACCCGAAGAAATGAACCTACCTCCCGACCAATTATTTGAAGAAAGCAGTGGCGATTCCTATGGTGCTGCTCCCTCCAAATGTATCAAAAACTCCCCTCGCCTGAGGCCGTCCAAACGCTGGCCCGTTCCCCTTGCTTGTACTGGACATTTTTGATCTGCCTTGGTGGCTCTTATCTAAGTCGGGGGTCTATCACCATTTGGAAAGTCCACCTGCCAGGACTTAATTCACCCTCTTGCCCATCTCCGTCGAGTGTCTAAAAACTCCTCAAAGTCAAAACCTAGCGGCTCCGTTCTCGCAGGGCGCATAACACAGGCTAGCGTTACTCTAAACTGCTGTATTGAGGCCTACCAGATGCTACTTCTCCCTGGATTAATCTTCTTTACTCTCTCCATCTGGAACGGGAGTTTGTTTATACATACAATTGCTACCCCCGCTTTCTTTTTCTTTGGCGGAGGCCAGAAAAAACGGCCTATAACCTTTGTCTAGGAATCGGCGAGTACTGTGTGCTACTAAAGATGTTTGTCTCCTGTAGCGAAAATCACATCTCTGGCTTTTCCTTTTGAATCAGCGAAGCCACCTTACTGCCTTTTTTGGGCTGTTTGCAACCTTTGACCATTTTGGGAAATAAGTGTTACCACCGCCATAACCTCTCTCCCCCCGTGTTCAACTGTGGTTGCCGTATAATGCTGGTGGGGCAGGTTCTCATTACCCAAAGACCGGTACTCTTTCGGTGTGGAGACGTCTTTTGTGGTGGTTCCCGTTCGCTATTTACTCTTTCTCGTTGGGGGTCAGATATTGAGGGAAAGAAAACACTCCTGGGAAAAGCAGGGAGGGACACAAGCAAACCGATATAACAAACAACAGAACCCTTGGTGGTTCTCAAGGGGACTCAGGTTTCATCCGGAGGTAACTCCTCCTCTCTGGACCCCCACCTCCCCCCAGCTCTAAGACCCATGGTCTCTCCTTCTCCGCGGACCATTTTTTCCGGGACTTTTGTCAGGGAGGCGGGCTAAACCCACGTCCCGCTCTCCGCGAAGCGCGCATGCCTGCGCGGCGCAGGATTAGTGGACTCTCCTTGCCACCGCCGCGCATCTACCATCCATCTTCGGGAAAAAACCACCCCGCGAAAAACCCGTGGCGGGGAGACCACAAAAAGTAAGGATAACAAGCTTATGTACCCAGACTACACCGCTAACAGTACCTTCTCTGGGGAGAACCCTCTGACCCGTCTCACCCCTGTATTCTTCCCTCCGCATCCGCGTATTTACCTGCCTGGTGCGAGCAGATACTGGTTTACCATCCCCTACTGGGACTATCGCATCCTACCTCCCTAGTTGGTTGCCCACGCGGGACCCTTACTGGCCTGCCTACCACCCTCTGTTTTTTCCTTCAAGGTACCTGCCCACCTCTTCCCCCTTTGAGTGTCCCGGACCCCCTCTACGCTGTTATCTCCTATACTCTTATCTGAGCTCCTACCTGCCTTGTTGATGACATCTCTTCCCCCTCTCACTTGCCAAGTGCTGCTCCCCGTCAGTCTCTCCCTCTCTCCGGCTCCCTGTGCTCCCGGTGTATGGCCGGTTGCCTGCGCCCCGTCCCCGGCCAGCGGAGCTCTCAAAGCGCTTCGCCCCTGCTGGAGGCGGTGTCGGGGGGCACTTTCCGGCGCCCGTACTTCCGTGTTTCGACGTCATCGATGCACCGGCGACATGGCTCCCCTCTGGGACACAACGACCGGAAGCATCAAGTCGATGGCAGTAGCAGCGTGCCCGGGCGCATTTTACGATATGAGGGGGAGTGCTGTATCGTCCACCAAGGCACGCAGCCGACTAGTCAGCAGGGAAAGCTGCCCTTGGCGGACGGAAAGTCCGGCGGGTGACCTCGTGTGGCATCATTCTGCCCATAAGGTACAGCAAGCCGCACATGGAATATCGCGTCAATTCCTTCCTGGGACAAGATCGCCATTATGGGGGATTCGCTTACTAGTCAGCTGTGGTTAATGGAGGGGGATTGTTCCTCTGCCAGAGCCCATTGCACGCTATCCTTTGTGTAGCTCGTGGTTCAGATCTGCGGCACCATTCCTCATACATCGGACACGTAACCTCAACTTCCAAACACCAACTTTCTCCAACCGTAAGCTGTTAGGTGTTTATAAACACGTAGCTGACCTGGACTGGTTACTGTTGCTTCTGCGCCTCAGCCCTTTCCTTGCGTCACTCAGCAGATGTAGGCACCTTCTTCCACTCAACTGGACATGGCGACTGTCTCAGGCTCCCCGGGCCAGTGACTTTAAGCGGCACCTACAACAAGTTTGTTTTGTTGGAACGCATTATCTTCTGGTGGGTGTTTGGACATGAGGGTGAGCGGGCCATTTTAGGAGTCCAACTTACTAACACCACCACCCAGGGGCAAATGGGGAAAGCCCATAGGTATCGACAGGGCTTCCCTAATCCTCAGCCCACCTTTGTGACATCGTGCGGGCCCTTCTGCGCGCTAGGTTAATAGCGGGATAAGTCCTGAAAACACTGCATAGTGATTTCCTTCGTAGGCACAACCGTGGGGGTTGTCTTGCCCAGATTGAGTATTTACAAATCTAGTCCTTTTTATATGTGCAGCCGGCGGATTACGTCTCTAGGGTGGATTATTGGGCATGGGGCGCGCCGCGGGCGCGATGGCAGCGGTCCATCAACAGCCTCGGCCTCTGTCTTGCCTGGCATGATAGAGTTCATCCACCTGCTTATCAGCTCCTCGGGGTCCTAAGATCTCCTCGGCACCTCGAATCCCCCCACATGACTCCTCAGGTTATTGCGCCGAGGTCTCGATTTTCAACCGTCTTCCTTGCCGGTCTTTCCGCCTCCAACACTCTGGCTTCGCAGGTCCCCCTCCTTTTGTTGTTTCCCTGTGGCAGTCGTGACCTTTCCTCCCATTTTCATCACTCGAGTTCATTAGTCAGTCCGTGCCAATCTTTGTATGTCTTTCCGGAGAACTCTCCACCTCCCCCTCTGAAGAACGCTTTGAGGTCAATTAGAGCCGGGCAATTTCCTTCCTTTTTGATCACCCCGTTTGCCTCCGTCTCTCCCTTCACTCGTGGGCTGAGTCAGATTCCGAGACCGCTGTGCTTGTCTCTGCGGCCTTGACTTACTACCACCTGTGAACATAAGGAGCGCACCGCGGTCTTCGCGTATTTTCTGCCTGGTCGTTCCATGGCCTTCTGTGTAGTATCTTAAATGATCCGTATATATTCCCGTCTCCGTCTGTGACTTGGGTCCCGGGTGCCCGTGCCGAAAATGCTTTTAATTAGCTCTTTATTCCCGGCGGGTAGTGTGAGCCTCTGTATACACCTCCTGCACCATACCCCCACGCGCATGCGCCTCGCGACACCTCTTTCTAATGCAAAACACATCTAATTTAGCTAACCTCTCCTCATAAATTAGATTAACCCATCCCCTTACTAATTTGCGTGGCTCTTCTCTGCACTCTCTCTAGTTCCTAATATCTTTTCAAGAGTGGGGCCCAAAATTTGTACTACCTATTCAAGGTGTGGTACTTACTAGTGCTCTTATAGAGGGGCATATTAGTTTAATTCCCTTCCATCCATTCCCCAAAGTACATTAGGCAGCTGTTTGCCTTTGAAATAATTATGTGCAAAGAAGATGGGAGCACAAACTGATCACAATTCTCCCACTTGGATTTTTTTTTTTAACTAAAGTACCCATGTAACTTATATATACAATAGTGCCGAAAAAACCAGTCTATACAACATGTGGAGATATACATGTGAAATACTAAGATACCTAGGAATATGCCAGTTTAAACCCTTTAAATATATTTGACATATTCAAATTTGCTTAATTTCCAGTATCTTTGTAAAATATTCTCGTCTCTGTCAATACGCCTCCTTTTCTGAAAGATGCATTTCAGGGTCAGGAAGGTGAGTAATCCTAAAACATACTTAACAAAACGATAGTAGAAGTATAAACTCCGTTCATTCTGTGCTAATGAGATATAGAACAGCCCATTATTTTGCATAAAATTAGCCCCTCCCGGTAAAAGTAATGTCACATTATGAGTCCTGATTTATTTGTTTATTATCAGTAACACTGACTTCAGGCACTGGAACTGTCATTTCAGTGCTGAACACATTAAAGGGTTCTAGTGCGTCATATTGGTCCAGAAAAGGGTAAATACAGCTCAAACCCCGTTATAACACAATCCGTTACAACGCAAATCTCGCTTATAAACGCGAGCAAGCGCGGCCTCCCCATTTTCGTATTAGAATACTTTACAACACGATTATTGGTATCTTAAATACTTATTGTACAATGCATACAATTGTACATTATTTCTACGCAACCTGCTTATAACGCGATGTGATTCTTTGCGCCCCAAGCACAGCGTTATAAGGGGTTGAGCTGTGACCTGTACTTTTTAGGCTTGATAACTTTTATTGGAGCAATGTAATCATGTACTAGGTTGTTGTGCACATCTTTGAGATTAATAGAGGGCTCTTCATCAGCTATCACCTGAAACACAATGCTTTGCAGGTGATGAAAAAGGGGTATTGAAAAATATTATTAACCCTTGGCATTTTTGCCTAAACCATTTGTTGCTTTTTCTTCAGCAGATAATAGTAATGTGATTCATACTGTACTATACAGCTTCCCTGCCTGACTGTAAAACTTGCAGTATAATTCAATACTGTAGATTAGCGATGAACACATCCAATCAGATGCCATTGTTCTATTGCTGAGTGATTTGTGCTGCCTGACACTGATACGAAGCATTCATACCAGCTGACACAAGAAAGACAGGCCATCTCATTGAATTAATGTTAAACAGATCTCAGTGATGAATTGAGACTTAATTCCTTGGCAGTCAATTTGGGAGCAAGATGTCGGACAGACCCATTACTTCTCATGCTTTACTTTGCCAATGGCCTGGATACAGTACGGGTATTAGTCACCGCAAGAGCTAATCTACAGATGAAATGGTTGAAGAATTATTTTTGCCAGAAGATATTCAATTCAGTCTCTATCTCCATTTGTTCGTCCCACGTGCAAAGTGTTTCTTATTTACCAGTAAAGAAAAGTAGCTATTATTGACCATTCAATGCTGGAGAGTCCTGGTACATCACATTACAACCAAATTGGCAAATCTGTGACACAAAGGGGCTTAGGAGGCAGCAATATTTGTTTCCTCCACAGCAGATGTTTGCAAGTTTCTTGAAAAAAATTTGGAGACTGTGGGCCTCATGCAGTAAGCGACGATATGTGAAATCGGCAAGCTTATCGATTAGTCATGTTATTGTGCGTTTTTTTTCCCTCTCCGTATGCAGTAAGTGCCGAATACATTCAAAATCAAGCCGAAAACAAATCCCCCCCACTCTCACGATGATGAGCCGATCACCACACAGGTGTATCGGCGTGCGTGGCGGGTGCTGGTTAGTGTTGCACAATCACAAATCTTGCTGAATCAGGCGAAACAAGCATGTTTTTGATTGCGCGCCATATTTAAAGGGCAACGTTACTGCTAATCATTCTCTGTGTTGTTGGGAGTGAGAGAGGAGAGAGAGACGCACAGAGCTGGACTATTGAAGATTTGCATATTGACTGAGAACTGTTTGTGTATTGGGTGAGCTTGTCCTTTGTTGTTTTGTTTCATCTTTTGTCTTGTTTTATATGTGGAAGTGGGTCGTGTGATTGCCTGTACATTTCTTGTCTGTTTTTTGTGAGTGCTGGAAGATGCCCGCAAAGCGTGGAAGAGTGATGCTGGTGGATGTGGGGAGTGGGTGCTACTCGTGGGATACGCGTCGGAGTGAACGTACTGTCAGGGGAGTGATGTTGCTGGTGCACCGAGTGGTGTTGCTGGGATGGGAGTGCTTGCTGGGATGGGAGTGCTGTTGCTGGGAGTGGGAGTGCTGGTGCTGCTAGTGTTGTTGCTGGAGTGGGAGTGCTGTGTGGGAGTGTGAGTGCTGTTGTGGGGAGTGGGAGTGCTGGCTGTGAGTGGGAGTGCTGTGCTGGGAGTGCTGTGCTAGGAGTGTGGAGTGCTGGTGCTAGGAGTGTGAGTGCTGGTGCTAGGAGTGTGAGTGCTGGTGCTAGAGGGGAGTGCTGTGCTGGAGTGCTGCTGGTGGCGCAGTTGCTGATGGGGTGTCTGGTGGTGGCGTGCTTGCTGGTGGCCAGCTTTTGGAGGCCTTCCATTGGAAGAAGGAGAGTCCAGTCAGCACCAGCCAAGCTCTGACCCTAAACCTGCTCGGAAAAAACGTGTGGAAAGCCACGTAATCCCGCTTCAATGACCAGGAAAATAGGGCCTTGTCACTGGCATTCTGGAGCACTATGACAGTCTCCTATACATTTAGTAAAGTAACTTTACATTTATTATTCAAATACATGTGATCCTAGGTCATCTGAGTTTTTTGTTCATATGCAAATATGGGTACACAATATCTTCTATGTTCATTAGTGGTGGAAACACAGCTTTTATCATGCCTTACAAGGACAAATAAACACAGGCGGTCAATTTGCCAGAACTGCATACAATATGAATGCAACCTTGCTAACTGTATAGGTTTAGTAGTGAATGCCTCATGTGCTTCACATATTACACATAAACAGCACGTTTGCTATCTCTTGGAACAGCTAGTGTGTAGGAACTGGTGCTTATATTATTATTAATTTACCTCATATCTTTATATGTTTTTCAAGGCGGGACAAGTGCAGCAAGCAAAAAAAGAAATGTGACACAATAGTCATTGGTGTCAATGCCTGTGGGAATGTGTCAGGGACAAGTATCATTGTCGGAAAAGATTGATGATATTAGGTCCAAATTGAAAAAGAAAATACAAGACCAACGCGTGCATGCTACTGGCACGGAGGTGGGCCCACACCACAACGTCCATATTGACTCCATTGGAGGAGCTGCTTCGGCCAAAATTACTTACCGTCGTCGTGGAAGGCTTGGCTGGGTGACCGTGACATTGGAATTTATTCCGTCACAATTTCCAGCAGGTGATAAATATTACTGTACTAGTGCTGTCGTTTGCTTACAGTTATTCTGCATATTTACACTGCTTTTTATAACTGTCTTCACAATATAAGCATACCTGCTCTATATATGTATATGTCTGATTCTGTATATATATATATCTAAAATAGACATATATGTAGTAGTCCTACTAAAAGCAGTAACTAATATAGCACGTGCCACTTGCTGCTCATTTACATGTGAATACCCAAATGCATAGCTGCAGTGGAAGCAATTGATGGTGGGCGAAGATGGGGAACAACAGGGTTACTACAACATGTGTAACACATGTTCATGAGAAATTATTAGTAGCTACAGGTACAGAACAGAAATATGTATCATTTATGTGTATTTTATTGATTTTACTCCGACAAACATGACTTACTATGCCTATTTTAAGCATGCATCAAAGAAATTGCATGTAACGGCCTACAAACATCACTGGCACTACACATCTATAGTTGCTTATGAAAGGTCCATTTTTGCTTAATGTCATATACAGACAGCATAATGAGGCACACGTATCATATGTTATGTCATTGTTTTCATAACTGTAAACACTGCAGATGACTACTTAGCTCATCTACCATTGTGTTAAGCAGCATTGCAATAATACTCATCACAGATCACATTCAACAGAGGGGTGGGGTTCAGCACACACACTAATTACAGCCTCATTTCACGGTCAACTTAGTTCACACCATTTGCACCTGTTTCAAGTCATTGAAAGGTGTGGTCTGATTAGCTTTTTGGGGAAGGAATACCTTTCTTACAACCTGAATAGCACAACTGAAGTTAATCACACTCATTTGAAAGCTTAACTCTAGCTACTAAATGCCCCCAACAACTCATTACTTATCAAAGCGTACGTCACACATTAGTTCACTCATATCTATAGTTGAACTACTATCAAAGACACATTATCACACACTGCATGTGTTTTCTTGTTGAGTCACAGCCACATTCAGGTGTGCCCACATCTTCGATTAATGTACCACACATATCCTCTACCAAAAACAACACTTTTTGCAATATGACCACCTTCATGATAACCATTGTGAATGGTCATCTCATGATAGTTATGTACATTATGATACTGATATCACTACACAAACATATGATTTTTATGTCTCATTTAATCTATTTATCCTCACGCATTACTGCAGAAAACATAGTATGTTGTATGTTAGGGAACTCAAAAATTCTAAGTACACAGCCATGTACTGTGTTATTACAACTATTTATGTTCACTTTCACACACATTTTCGGTTAAGGAACTGATGTTGTTAGTTAATCATAAATACAGAACATACAATAAGTGTTTGTTCAATATTTACACATGTAAATGTAAAAACTTATGTTATTGTATATATAGTTGCCCCTGGAGGACATGTGTCACCTGAGATGGAACAAGTGTCTTCACCTGGGTCAGCCAGCTCAACACTACTAGAAGGTGAGTGTATCATTTGCTGGCCATATAATATGTGCTCTTCTATATGTTATGTTTGTCATGTGCATTTTTGTTTTGCACATCTTCTTTAAATAGGATTACTTAGTGTCAGTGCAAATTAAGTGTAAGGCAAACATGTATTGTGTTAGTGATGTTTAATATCAGTAGGACTTCTGAGTTTAGAGCAACTTTTCATTCATTCATATTTCATACTGAGTCCAAACATTCGTAAGTCAAGGTAGTTTTTAATGAGGTTATAAAACGTATGCTAACATGTTAGGTGTTACTTAGGACACAGTACAATTACATAGTAACACAGCATACATTAACCATCCATTTAATAATGTGTACATTTCTTTTTAGAACATCATGGTGATGAGGATGATGAGTATGATGAGATGACGCCACAGAAGAGACTGAAATACAATCATGTGACCATGAAGAGGTGCCAATAGAAAACTGTTTGTACCGCCAAATCGTCCATCAACTTCCACATACGATGCAATTGTAGCTTCAGAGGGAAAAATAGTGGACGCAGAAAATCGTCGCCATTCAGACATGATGACAGTGCTGGAAAGGATGATTGGACTGCAGGAAGAAAACAGTATCACAATTGGCACATCTCCACAGAGTCTTCATTGAAGTGCCTAACAGTTGCAAAAAATCAACACCTCATTCGAAGCATTAGTTGTTCAGCAAACACAAGCTAATTACTGGAGAATGACTAATGTACCACTATTCAACACCTAACAGGCAGGATCTGTTCATGCAGGTCAGTTTTCACCACATGCTTCTGAATTCATTCACACAGGCCCCCAAATGTTACCGGTCAAGTAGCAGACATTGCTGTGCAGGTTCCTGACGCCATCCTACCGCTGCCATCTGTACAAATTCAGCAGCTGACACCTACAAAGGAGGCCACAAAAGAAAACACAAGCAGTTCTACTGACCAGTTTTTGGTCAAAAACAACAAAAGACACACATGAAACAGACCAACAACCATCACTTGTGCAGTGTCTACCAACTTGCTCACATGTGCCCACTGACACAAGCCCTGTCCGTGAACAGTCACTACCCAAAAGCCCTGTGTAGTGAGTCGCTGCCCAAAAGCCCTGTAGGTGAGTCGCTGCCCAAAAGCCCTGTAGGTGAATCACTGCCCAAAAGCCCTGTAGGTGAATCCCTGCCCAAAAGCCCTGTAGGTGAGTCACTGGCCACAAGCCCTGTAGGTGAGTCACTGGCCACAAGCCCCGTAGGTGAAACAGTCACTGGCCACAAGCCCTGCCCGTGAACGTGCCGAGGCCACTCAAGTGGCTCTGTTGCCTAAAGTTGGTGGCAAAAAAAAAGGAAAATTCAAGAGACAACAGCAGGCCTGTTACTCGCTCGCAAAAGGAAAAAAAAATAAATGTTATAATTCAGAAAATATGTCTTTGGCCTTGTTTTGTTGACTTCAGATTATCTAATTTACTATGTATTATGCTGAAGACTGTGTTGTTTCCAAACTTTCAACATAGTTTCTTGTACACGTGAAGTTTTGGAAATGTTAACACTCATAATAATTGTGTTATAAATATTTATGTTGTAATCGCTGTTCAGTAATGGTCCACCAGGAGCCAGTTGCTAAGTTTAGAGAAGCTGCCATTGACTTTGCAGCAAAACATTGCATTTGGGTGTGTTAATTGATGTAAGAATTGCATATGCATATTAGTCACATGCAATTATAAAAACACCTAAGTAACTGCAAAACATCTTCTTGTACGTGTACAGCAGGATTATGTGTAAATATTACTTACCTTGCCTTGCTTGGCCATTGTAATTTTGTCCTTTAATCATGTGTGTGTTCGTTTCTATAACATCTCAGATGTATAATAATATATATCCACACACACCACACACACACACTGAGTGAGTGTGAGTGTGAGTGTGTGAGTATATATATGTGTATGTATATATATATTGTTATGTGTGTATGTATATATATATTATATATATACATATATATATAATATATATATATCATACATACATATATATATAGTACTATATACGTATACACAAACTAATACACTTCTGCTTCCTTGTGAAAACACTATTTTAATAATACAGCCTAATGTTTGAGAAATATCCTAAGTATGAGACTCTAACATTATTGTGCTTAAACAAATGTTATTACTTAATTCAATCATGTTTCCACCATTTAGTGTTCATACAAGGTATACTTAATGCCATCAATGGTTGTGTGTACTCCTGCAATATAAAAAAAATAAATATAATATATAAATTATATTATTTTTATAAGAGATATATTATATATATATTATATATATATACACACGTATTTAAACTCATGCAGACAGGGAGTTAACCAGACTTTCACATACACACAAATGTAAGCGGGGAAAAAAACATTTCTTTTTGCAGGTGTGTTTTTATGATATGCCTGGCTAAGAATATTTTCACACAGTGGCCTTTGTTAGTGTTCAAAAAAATACTATGTGAACGCATTCAAAGTCTAGGAGTTTTTTTCACAACGAGATAAAAGAAGGAGAATGTTTCTCCCACAGTCCCATATCACGAACCACACTGTTAACACCCAATAGAGACAAACCAATTCAATTGGCGTTTGAAATAAGGAGTCAAAGTAGTTAGTTTTTGTTGACCTTGACAAGGAAAAACAGAGTTTGTTAGCCATTCAGCACATTCATTTTGATGAGCAAATAACAAGACCTGCACACAGCTTTTGTGCTACTCAGACATGGCTGATGAATCGTTAACAATATTAATCCCCTTTTAGGGTATAAGTACATGATCTGTGAAGCCATCTTGAACAGTCGCGGACAGAAAGCAAGCACACAGCCAAATCGATGATTTCATTCGAGCAAAATATCCTTATTACCAAGACCGTAAGCATGCACGGAATTTTAATTCCTCAATAAGATTCACTTTATCAAGTAATGACTTTTTTGAAGTGACCAGGATAAGCTACAACNNNACACCTATGGTTTCTGGAAGATTGCCCCGGAAAAACAATTTCTCCTGAAAGACGGCACTTATATTGTCGTGAAAGGCATATTTATTCCTAATGGCAATAGCAATGTATCCGCTACTACTGATCCGTTTGAATCGATACGTGCTGCAATATCTGCAGCCTCCATTCCTGAAACCCACATTGTACAAGAACAAAAGTACTATGATTATGTACCAAGCCTTTCAGCTGAAAATGCATTGGAATGGGAACCCGAAGAAATGAACCTACCTCCCGACCAATTATTTGAAGAAAGCAGTGGCGATTCCTATGAGCGCATCCTGGAGCAGATATGTGCCATACTGGATTCAGCGGTTGGGTTAAGCGTGGATGAAAATGCCTTGCATTTCTGGAGCGACCAGTTGCAGCCAGGCGAAGAGTTAATTCTAGAAGAATGGTAAATATAACAATCGTTATGCGTTGACTCTGCGTTTAAATTTTTTTTTTTTTTGTAACCACCATTTTCACTTTCAATGCGTGGATACAGCGTAACATTGCAGACTGCATAACATGTAGCGATCACAAAGAAATTGTTTCCTAATACAATATAGTAGGACCTGAAAGAGTAGTACACATTGCTGACGGAATAAATATACGTACTTTCCTATCCCTTTAAACATATTAGCAACATTTTTCCATTACTCTAACACATACCTGTTTTGTTATCATGCAACATCTACAACATTGAAAACCGGGTCCACCACGTATGACGTGGGACCCTTGTCATGGGCCAAGGCGTCCTTAAAAAGGATTAGTGATGTAAGTCCCGCCCCCAAGCGACGTGCGCGCCTCAAAGCCTATTGGCTGTCATGTTTTGTTATAGTAACGGTAACTGCAGTGTGTGATGCGTGCGGCTCAGTGTTTGTAGGCGTACCCTGGGCGTTAGCCGAATGTTAATTGAGTGGGAGGAGTGTTAGCGTGCGTTTCACGCTGGCTTAACATGACGTCACACGTATTGCATTTGCGCATTGTGTTATCGGCCGTGCTTTCTGTTCAAACACGTCTGTTTAAAAAGAATACAGATGTACTCGTTTAGAACGAATGTAGTTTCGTCTTCATTGTATTTGAAATAAAGATGTTATGTTTACTGGTATTTTCAACATGTATTGAACGCACAACGTACGCTTTGTTTTGCGCATGCGCTAACAGTTAGTGGAGCCAAGCGTGAAGTGCGTGCGCACACAAAGATGTGCGCGCACATCTTTCAGTATACAGGCAACGTTCACTTCTTATACATAGTTATGCCTGCTACAAATTTAAAGAAACATTACATACTGATGAACAGTTTTACTTCTAACATATAAGTGACTGACGTGTGTATCTACACAATCATATAGAGCTGCGTAACGCGTTGTCACGGATGCATATCTAGTAAGGTGCCATATTTGACCATCATGTGTTTGCTGTATTTCAGAGATGTCGGGGAAGATACAATCGGATCAATGTATGATTTCAGAAGAGTCTACCTTTATATGAGATGATTGTGAGGAGGAGCCACCGACTACTATACTACATATGGAACTAATTTTATATTGCTTGCAGCGCTTATTAACAAACAATTAAAAATGTGATACCCTTATGCCTATATTGCATAAGCACTTAATTAACATAATGATGTTGCAAAATAGTGCTTCATGAATTTTTATTGAGTGTTCTTTAATGACTAC
Source organism: Ascaphus truei (assembly GCA_036426205.1). NCBI lineage: Eukaryota > Metazoa > Chordata > Amphibia > Anura > Ascaphidae > Ascaphus > Ascaphus truei. The sequence goes on along the minus strand of WSYH01000067.1, from coordinate 67,647 downwards.
TAACATTTTATGACATGGTGTGTTTTATATATAACAACCATTCCCACTCTGCTAACACATTTGTGTATTCTAATATGTAATGGAACGTATGACTGTCGAAACTATGTAACAATAATAATAATAATATGAGCATGTTCATGTATAGGGCTGCTAGTTGTACGCAGCGATTTACAGACACATGTTTCAGCCTGAGGTCCCTGGCCCGTGGAACGTACAAATGTTTTTTTGCCGCATGAGGCACAGGGAGATAAAGTGACTTGGCCAAGGTCACAAGGAGCCCACACCGGGAATTGAACCAGACTCCCCTGCTTCAAACTATCAGTGCCAGTGTGTGTCTTTACTCAGTGAGCCACTCCTTCTCCCAATGTAAAGGACACTTACAACCAAGTAGCCATTTATTTTTAAAATCTCTTGTTACATGGGTATGTAGATAAAATGGTTTGGGACTGTAGCAAATAATGTTACTGGCCAGATGTTATGGTCCCCTCCAATGCATGATGTTCAGAATATGACATCACCATCATGTTATGAAGTACGTTTCTGTGTATATTTCATTAACCTAACTAACTATAGTTTACTGTGTTTATTAATCGTTTAGAAATACATAGTATAGTCAATATGATGATATAAGCTACCATAATAAAGCTGGTGTTATCATTTGTCGGTGTTATACATGGATCCTACACCAATTGATAGAGACACAAACAGTTGTCTTAAAAAGTGTGTCTATGCTAGTGATGAATGTGCTCCCGTAAGTAAACAAATAAGTACAGTTATCCCCTTTTCTCCAACCACCTCTATATTACATTAATGGAAATTATAAGGAAACATACATAAAATGTGATGAAATGTGAGTAATCATTTTGTAATACAATGCACATGAAAGCTCAAGAGTAGCTAAATGCATATACATGATACAGAAAGTACATATATGTAACATTTGTGTTTAAACCAATATGTTGGGTTTTTAGTTCCAATAATTATAGGAAGATTGAGGTAGCCACATCTTATGAGAGATGTCAGCAAATATACATACCATGATCAGTCATACTGCAAATATACCTATAATGCAAAGGAACAATATATAAATTGCAAACATTGACATGCCATCTTCAGTACCGTAAAGAACACATCAAAGTGTGTATTTGGTGTTAAATGTGCAACACCATGTATATTTCATGACATTCAAAATGTAAATCAGCCTGGTGTACACATCATCTGGATGTACATGTTACACTGCACCAATAACATTGTATGTAAGCATACTAGAAGCATGAATGATTATGGGCATAATATGTGTTTTGTCTTAGCATAAGGAATAACACAATGCTAAAATATTATTGCTTTGTTACCCAAGTTGTATTCACATACACACAACTAAAGTACAATTGAAGAGGGATTATATAACCTGTGCAACAATAACATACCGGTGCCACATCCCTTTGTGCACACAGCAGAGAAAAGAAAGGTGTGCAACCCATATTCATCTGTGTCCTAACAGAAGGTTATATAAAGAAACATTATTGTTAATATAACATAATTAAACTATAAAAGTAGTACTAGGAACATATGAGTTTGTACTTACAAGAAAAAAATGAATTGATGAGATTCTGTCGTGTCTGGCCACCACTGGCTGTTTGTTCATTTTCAGCAGCTACATGGGTGGGATGCTCGTCTACCAAAGCCTCAGCTAGGTCTGACTGTACATTGTGCCTGAGTGCAACATTGTGCAAAATGCAACAGGCAAGGATAATATCAGACACTTTTTGAGGCTTGTATAGAAGAGCCCCACCAGTTCTGTCCAGACACCTAAACCTGGTCTTGAGTAGGCCAAATGTCCTCTCTATAACAGATCTTGTAGATATATGGGCTGCATTGTACCTGTCCTCTGCTTCAGTTTGAGGGTTTAGCACCGGAGTCAAGAGCCACGGCCTAATTCCGTATCCTGAGTCACCTATAATGAATGGAGCACACATAAGCTGACATTAGTGATCAAATTGTACAATGCCAACATTCCTAAATCAACATGTGTTTTGTGTTAGAACATGTAAATATGTACTCACCCAGCAGCCAACCAGGTTCAAAATGTCCCTCTTCGAACGCATGGAAGACTGAAGAGTTCCTCAGGATAGAGGAATCGTGACTGGAACCAGGGAACTTGGGTACCACATGCATTATCCTCATCGTGGCATCACATACCACCTGTACATTGAGTGAATGGTAGTGCTTCCGATTGCGGTACACATGCTCACTCTGACTAGGTGCAATCAAAGCAACATGTGTGCAATCGATTGCACCCAGCACAGATGGTATCCCTGCTATATTATAAAAGCCAGTCCTGACTTCCAGCCACTCTGTTGCCTCTGTAGGAAAATGAATATAATTCCTAGCGCGTCTATTGAGTGCATAGAGAAACTGGGTCAAGGCCCGCGAGAATGTAGATTGCGAGACCCCGCCCACTATGCCCACAGTTGTCTGGTATGACGCGGAAGCAAGATAATGTAATGAGCACAGCATTTTAACAAGCCCAGGGACTGCACGACCTCTGGCTGTGAAAAAATCTAAATCCCCCCTTATCTCCTCATAAAGAGATAAGATTGCTGCTGAACTCAAACGATAGCGACTTACAATCTCCTCCTCACTCATCCCATCTAACAGGGTTCTCTCCCTGTACAGACGCGGACGAGGCACAAGTTGTCTCCTCTGTCTTCTCCTCTGATCTCCTGTCCCTCTACCTGTCCCTCGGCCTGTCCCTCTCCCTGTCCCTGTCGTATCCGCGTCACTGTCACTGTCCCTCGGTGTGTCCCTACCTTGCCCTATATCATTCTCTTGATCAGCAAGCATGTCATAGAAAAGAATGTTCCTGCGTCTCCTAAACATTCGCAACATTTTGAAATGAGTAGCTGTGAATGAGCAGGTAATGTGCGTCCTTTAAATAGGTATGTGATGATGTCAGGTGACATAGTAAAATGCAAGGTGTTACATTAACATAATAAAGTACTTCTGTGGCAAGCTGTGTGCACTTGTTGTTCTAAGTATTTGTTGTGTGTATTCTGCAGGGAATGATGATATTTGGCAATGATGTGACGTGAAGCTTTGTACAAAGATTGCTTGCAAATAAATAGTTGCATGTGCAATGCATGTAACACTTGTGAACGCAAGAGTCAGTCATGTAATGAGATAAAAAGGCTGAGATTGACGTGGGAAAAGTTTTGTGTAACATGTGTAATTATCCATGTTATTGTGACATGTTGGCAACAATGAATAGTCGTGTGCATATGCATGCATTTGTGTAAGGAGGATAGTTGCTATAGAATGAGTTTACAAGGTGTCCCAATGCTGAATTACTGTACATGTGTGTATAAGTTAGGTTGAAGTGCTTGTAATGCTACGGTTACAATGTAAACATGCAATGTGATTGAGCGTCCAATAAGTGACGTCATGAAAATAGGGAGGACCCAAAAGTATATGTAAACATGAGAAGACAGATGTACATGAACGTTTAAAGATGCGTGTCACATTACAAGCATTGTGTAATGTAAAGGAAGATGAATATACTGTGTATGTGTGACATGTGTGACATGTGTGACATCATGTAAATAATTGTCGCTGAGTTGAGTAAAATGTGTGATATGATGTGAGGTTCTCCTTTAAGAGTGTAGTATAGTATTTTCCCTTGCCACATCATCACATGATGAGTAATGTGACCCGCAAATGCTGAAAACATGTAAAAGTCGAATGTTATGCAAATAAGACACATCAGCTGTGACACAATGCAGGGAATGCCCCCACACTGTAATGCAAATGACGTTTGTATTGTGAGCAATGAAACGTAAACAGTACTATACTGTTATACGTCCCCGCTCCATTGACTTCCATTGATGTACAGAAGATTTTTTTTTTCTAAGTGCCGTTCCGGCAGCCTTAGCGATCGTTCTCCCGTCCAAAATGCCAACTTTAGTTGGCGGGAGAAATCGGCCATAACATCTCAATTTCGTAGTGCCGATCAGCCCCGATAAGCTGTTTTTTTTTGTTGAATCCAGCCGATTTAAAAAAGTGGCGATCAGTGTCGAAAACAGGCTTATCGGCAGGCGACTGGCCATAACCAAATAATCGGCTCCGAAACCTGGCGATATGAAGCACTTATCGGCGCTTACTGAATCTCAAACCCAATTTTGGCTATAACATGGCCATATTTCCCTTATCAACGCTTACTGCATGAGGCCCTTTATCTCCAATAAATTGTTATATCAACGTGGAATATTTACTTTTAAAACATGACTGTTTCTATCCTTCACAAACCGTTCCGAAATAATACAAACAAGCAGAGACGTGAAAATCTCACTTCCCAAAAGTTCCATTTTGTATGCGAAGATTGGATGAAACTTGTCAAATGTAGCCAATGTTGGACAACTTTTACAAAAAATCTGCAAAAGTACTGTACAGCATCACACAGGTTGGGATCAGAGGTTTTTCTGTAATGAAGATATTTCTGGCAGGGTTTTTTAGCAAAGATACAATACTGTACTTTTGCACCAGCCGCAAATGCACTAAATCTGCCCCATTTGCAAACTTTTCAGAAGGTTTTTCTTATCTCTAGGTATGAAATGTGTTGTTTAATGTCTCGGAAGAAGTGGTTAGTATGAACTGACCACACTGATGCTCAGTTTGTGACCTGCAATCCCGTAGCATCTAGAGAAGGATGTCCAAACAATGTGTGTACAACGGAGCACAACCGCAACAGGACAGGAACAAAAAGATCATGACATAGAAATAGTTTTTATTTAGCTCACATAAGCAATATACAGGTTTAAAAAAAACGCATTTCGCGCTCTTGCGCTTTATTTCACCCCTGAACTTATCTTGGGAAGGAAAAGGAAATATATATGTGTGTAAACTTTGCTTTATGGTAAAAATAGTCCAAAAAAAACTTGACTACAGCTCATGATATCAATCTTGGTAGAGTCAGTAAAAGCAGTGTCTGACACACTAATTTATCAGTATGACAGGCAATTAACTTCAGGTTAGCTTATTACTAATCTCACTTTGCATAGGGATCTGCTGTTTTTTTATCTAATACTAGTGTGGCAGTCGTGTTTTTGCCAATTTATTTTAAAACAGATGAAACTCAAGGAGGCAGATTCTTCCAGAACTAGTATGGGGAAGCGTACCAGACCTGGCTTTAACTCCTTAGATTGTAAGCTCTTTGGGGCAGGGATCCTTTTCCTAATGTTGCTTTTATGTCTGAAGCGCTGATTCGCATTATGTTATATTATTATGTCCTGTGTATTACTGCTATGTAATATATAATGTATATAAAAATGAAAATATAGATACATAGATATTGCCTTGAATAGGCATTAACACTGTATTGGGTGTGCTAAGCCAGGGGTGTGCCCGGGGATGAGACCAGGCAGGGGTGTGCAGGGGGGAAAGTTTGCGCACCCCTTGGCAAAGCCATACAGGTGCTTGATGAATCTGCCCCAATATGGTCTGTGTACCAATTTATCAAAGAGAAAATTCCTGTTGCTTTCAATACACAAGGTGCAGATATTTCCCCTTATCACCCCCCTCCCCCGCATCGCATCCAGAGGTGTGTTATAACTCATCTCTGATCTCTGATCTCATATTATGTGCTGGTAATACAGTACTATATATTAGGTTTTCTGTTTTATTCCTTTTTATTTTGTATACTGTCAGCACCATTTGAATAGCATGTTCTCTAATCCTTTTTTATGTAACAAGCACTGTACGTCTTTTCTGATTCAGAAGACGGCATAGTACTGAAATTGCTCTGGTTTGTGGGCTAAATGCTCTTCTGATGGCGAGAGACACGGGTGACTGTTCAATCCTCTCTGCAGCACTTGATAACATGGGATCTTAGTGGATCGGATATCCGAAAATGGGGAGCACTCGCAGATCACGTGATGAAATATGTAAAAGAAAAAAAACAAATAATAGTGTAGCCAATAAAGATATATAATATGTTTGTGTAAAAATGTGCTGGTCCCACTCACAGATGATAAATGTAGTTTGGGTAGATCAGAGATACACCTCTCTCTGATGGGAGCTCAATGGCCACTAACCAACCCCCTGTATAGTTGGTTTGTGTACCATGTGTCTCTGTTGTTTATCCAATCAGATAAGAGATAAAGATATGCACATAGGATAGTATGTCCCAAATATAGATGTATTGCACAAAACAGTGATGATAGCAATTTTCACTCACATTTTAAGAGTATGATACATTTATTTGAGAGGACAGGGTGATCCCCGGCTCTTGCTGATTTCTGCACGCTATTATTTTCTCTGCAAAGCATCTCATGATTCCCTGAAGTAGAAGTAGAGCTACGAAACGCGCAGGATAATTGCTTGTTTTGTTTTATTATTGCTTATATGAGCATCATTTTAACTTTTGTGTAGCCTCTACACTTCCTATATGTTCGGCAACTCCGGCGGTTTGATCTCCTGTGTGAACTACGCAGACGCTGACTATTGCAACACACACAGAGAGTGGGGATCGCGGAAGCTGCCCGTGTTCTGTGTGCTACAGCATTTTTTCCAACATATGGACTTTAGTGTGATTAGAATCATATGATTCTGTGGACTGACAAGTTTATTGTGGGACTCGACCAACTTGAAAAGTCACCGTTCTGGACTGCAGCATATTGCTTATCAACTGTCACCTGCTGTGGGAGGTTCCCCCCGACGAGAAATCTGTTCCGGTTTGGAGTACTAATGCTGCCCGTGCGAGGTAGCCACCATCCGTGAGTGGAGGAAACGTTTCACCAAGACCACCAGTGACGACCGATTTGAGGGTCCCGTTCCAGCTTGCTGTCCTGATCCACAGCGTGGTAACTTATGTGTTTAACACATGAGATGCTTATGTTCTATTTATTTGATGTACGCAGAATTATTTCCCTTTCAGAATATAAATTATTTTTGATATACTTCACCATGAGCGTATTGCGCTGTTTTTTTCTTTTCTTCATCTTTCATGGTTGTGTCAATGTTGGCAAACCATCCTGGTCCTGAGGCAGCAAAACAGCCCCAAACCATCACACTCGCCATCACACTCCCACCACCATACTTGATGGTTGGGATGAGATTCTTCATTTAGAACGCAGTTTTGGTTTTCGACAAATATAACATTTCTCATTGAGGCCCAAAATTCTACCTTTGACTAGTCTGTCCAGAGAACATTGTTCCAGATGTCTTGTGGATCATTTATGTGCTCTTTGGTGAACTTCCGATGGACAGCAATGTTCTTTTTAGATAGTAGTGGTTTCCTCCTGGCTATCCTTCCATGAACACCGTACTTGTTCAGTCTTTTTCTGATAGTTTAGTCATCAACACTCATATTAGCCAAGACGAGAGTGGCCTGCAGATCCTTGGATGTTACGCTTGGGTTCTTTGTGACTTCCTGGGTGATTTGTCGGTTTGTTCTTTGAAAGATTTTGGTAGGACGACTGCTCCTGGGTAGAGTGACTGTGGTCTTGAACTTTCTCCATCTGCCTGGTGTAGCCCCAAATCCTTAGAAATGGTTTTATAACCCTTTCTAAACTGGTGAGCATCAATGGCAAACAAACAATTATAAGCCCTCTTAAAAGCGCTGACCTACACACAAACAATTGTGAAAAAGTGATAACAAAATATGTGATTAACAATAAATTGATATATAAATAAATAAAGCAGCCTAATGGAACAAAAAACCAACAGACTATTCCAAATCTGTAAATACAAATAAACATACAAATGAATCGTTCCTGGCGCTGTGAAAAAAGTCCAAAATACCAAAATACCGTGAACCAACAAGGCAGTCTCTAGTACAGGCTTCCTTAGCCAGATTGATGGTCTTGATAGTGGTTTGTCAGACAGGGGTGTTGTCTTTTAATTAATGATGTTCTGCTGCCTCTGAAATTACAGAAAAACAGCAGGGCACGCCAATTGGTAGTATGTTTCATCAATTGTCCCTATCTAAAACCCTGAAATCCTACTTACAGGATAAGGGCTCGCAAAGTACAGTGGAGAGAATCTGCCACACGTCCCTGAACTCCCAAACCAGCTGATCAGCTGATCGCTCGGGGAAGTTTGGGGAGAAGTTGAAGCATTAAACAAGAAGAGTAGCACAACAAGCTAATTAAGTGGAAGGAACATGATGGGCTTGTAATGAGCAGCTCGGTGTTAACGATCGCGTGCTCTGAATATCCCTATTCCCGGCCCTGTGCAGACAGACTTCTGGAGTTCTCGTTTGCCCGCGTTAACCTTGCAATGTCCCTGAGCCAGGCGCGGTGTCCAGATCACATCTGCTGTGCTGACAGCGGACCAAGCCTTGGGCCAGGGATGTGAGAGCGACAGCCAAGAGCAGATTTCCGGGATCGAGTGTAGCGTGCGGCGATCCTCTCCTCGGCGGTATTAGGAGCTGTGCAGGTTGCGGACGGCATTGTGAGCTGTATTTGATACCCTGTTTTTATGTAAGTGTGATTTTAACGATTTACTTGTGTCATTAAATCCTGTACGTTATCACACTAGTATTGTTTCATATTCCACACCCTTTCCCCCCTCCCCCCCCCCACACCTACACCTGTGGGAGCGTTGGAGTGAATTATCTCTATCGACATCACTGCTGAGTGAGGGGACTCCTGCAGACCAGACCACGTGGGATCCGTGAGACGATCTGAGGAGAAGGGACGTGTGGCACAGATTCTCTCCACTGTACTTTGCGAGCCCTTATCCTGTAAGTAGGATTTCAGGGTTTTAGATAGGGGACAATTGATGAAACATACTACGCAATTGGCGTGCCCTGCTGTTTTTTCTGTAATTTCAGAGGCAGCAGAACATCATTAAAAGACAACACCCCTGTCTGACAAACCACTATCAAGATCATCAATCTGGCTAAGGAAGCCTGTACTAGAGACTGCCTTGTTGGTTCACGGTATTTTGGTATTTTGGACTTTTTTCACAGCGCCAGGAACGATTAATTTGTATGTTTATTGGTGAGCATCAATAACTGATTTTCTGAAGTCCTTGGAGATTTGTTTTGATTGTGGCATGACATGTTTCCACACTTCTGTTTGGTCTTCACCAAACTCACATAGTTTCTGATCTTTATATAGGGTGGGGCCTCCAAAACTCACCCCTGAAGATCTACCTTATTATTTAAACACCTGAATCTAATTATCCCCTTTAATTTAGTGATAAGCCAGGGTTTCACTTACTTTTACACATACCCTGACTCTTAGTTACTCATTGTTCGTCTAATTTTTACATAATTTTGTTTCAAAAGACGTGAAATTAGTTCATATTAACCCATTGTATATTTAAGAAAAGACTGGTTTTGATTCACGAAGGTTATCATGGAAAAACTATGGGATATCCATAATTATCATTGCAGTTCACAAACTTTTTCTCACCACTGTAGATAGATACAGTAAATAGATAGATAGACAGACCTACAGACCTACAGACAGACAGACACTGTATATCTTAAGTTAAGGAAAATGAGCACTACAAAAATAAAGAAAGACATAATTGTACATTTTAATAAAACCCAATCTAAAAAAAAATGATCAATTCTGTATATAAGTATCAACTATATAAAACTAGTGTAAAAAGTGTACTGAATATCTATATATAATACAAAATAATATAATTCTCTATATATAACCTATATGTAAATACGTAACATATGAAAACGTAACTGTCTTCTTGAGTAATCGATACGCGCTTATATTATTATATAAAAGATTGTTCTAATGTTACATTGAAATTTTGTTTAATTGGCTAATTTTCCAAATTCAACAACATTGCTACATTTTGTTAATGCCGGGACCACTGTATACTGTAACTAGGGCACACACACCATGTTTCACTCGCTGTTTGGCAGTATTTTGCTGCAGCTTAATAATTTGCCACTAGCATTGGCCCATTGAGGCTCGGCAAAACGTTTAGAAGGGAAAAGAAGTTTGTGCGGGGGGGAACATTCACAAGGCAAATGCATTTTGGACTGTTTTGCACATCTTTAGAATCAGAAGGGCTGCTTTGTCATATGTGCTGAGACGACTTTAATTTTCTGTGCTAAAAAGGATGTGCTGTGCCTGACATAGTAAAAACGTTGTTTTTACAATGCCAAAAAGCACACTATTTTCCTTAGAATGATTCATTTGAATGACCGTGCCATATGCTTTCTTCATCAACCCCCTCCCAACCCCCCACCTCCTGGTTCTCCCTGTAAATGTAGCCGGCCATGCTGATTAACCTTCAATGGTCTATAACAAAACTGCAGTTGTAATGCATGGTGTTATTGGAAAAATAAGTCAGATATTTTGTTTAAAGCATTATATGAAGTAAGGAAATGATTAGCGTTAAGGCTGAGAAAACGTGGTGCTGTGGGGTGTCCTGCGTTAGTAAAGGCAGTGAATAACAGGTGTATTGGTTGGAGAGATGACAAATCGAGAACCCTCCGGTTGTGACTTCAAAGCCCCCAGTTCCGCACTCACCGTCCTGGACCTTGCTCTTGTTACATCATCTGCCCATTTATTAGGCATTTATAAAGTTTTTGAGGCAGGGATCTGCCGTTCCTGTGTTATGCCATATACAGCACAGGAAGGAGAAGGAAAGGGAGACTTTTCTTCGGTAACTGAGGCTCAGTGTTTTCTCCACTGGTTTTCGGTGACGGGATACTTTAGTGCAGGGGTGGCCAACTCCTGTCCTCAAGGGCCACCAACTGGTCAGGTTTTCAGGATATTCCTGCTTCAGCACAGCTGGTGCAGTCATTATGGATGAGCCACTAACAGAGCCACCTGAAAACCTGACCTGTTGGCCGCCCCGCTGTAATTTCAGCCTCCCAGTTATGCGTCATATACTCCAATAAGTCAGCTCTCTTTTGTTCTCTCGTGGATGATAGAATGAGTATCACACACACACACTTTCCTTGTACTAATCTAACAGGATATAGAGAACAGGGGTCTGAGACAAGTTATAATTGTTGCCAGACATAACCGTAAATTAGGTCATCATAATTATATGCGGATATCAATTATGGTTTGCAGTTAATCATAGCTCAGTGATTCCCACTTCTGCCCTTAACTCTTGAGTCCTGTTGATTCTATCACTGTGGATATTATAGACAGAACCGGAGTGGGAGGTGTTGGAATGAGTGACACCTCAGTGTGAAATTAATCAACGATTCATAATTTATCATCTTGTCACGTTCAGCCCGGATTCTGGAAACTACACTGTGATTAACTCCTTTGCAGCCAAACAGGCCTCTTGCAGTAAACTGGTCATTTTATTGTTAGGCTCTATTTTTAATTCGTGAATTTTTTCCCCTTTAAAGTGAGTTTGGTGCTAACAGTCTATGGGCCTTATTCTGTAAGGTGTGATAAGTGAAGATGTCGTGGTATCGCAGGGAAAGCCACGTTATCGCGGTTTTCCATGTGATAGCACATTATCTGCACTTATCACACCTTATAGCAGCGGTGCGCAAACTCCCCGCCCCTGTGCCCCCCCTACCTGCTCTCGCCTCGGTCGTGCCCCCCCTCGCATCAAATGATGCATCAAATGATGCTGCGGGATCATGTGACATCACGTCACGTGACCCACAACGTCATTTGACGTCACGTCTCCATGGCAACAGGCGTCATTTGACGCCGCGTTGTCATAGAGACACGTGACCAGAGCCCGGTAATTACGTTTACAGAGGTCTCACGCTCTCAGCGCGGGGCCTTTGTAAACGCCGCACCCCCCCCAGAAAAGTCTCAGACCCCCCTGGGAGGCGCGCCCCCCAGTTTGCGCACGACTTCTTTACAGAATAAGACCCTGTGCTATGATGTAAATGGAATAACAGTGCGTTTTAGAATACACTTAAATAATTGGATCCATTTGACTACTTGTTTCATTCATTTTCAGCCTAGCTAGTTAAAAAGAGACCGTGTTATGTTATATTATTTTCCCTATGTACAAATCAGCAAGAAATAGACTGAAGAAAATGAGTGAGAAGTTTTAAGGCATTATCCAGACGTACAGTAGGGATGTGTAACGTCATCAAGCTTCGCTTTGCCACGCGTGTGAAGTCAATGGCCTTTCATAACGTATCTTGCCACTTTAGCTAAATGCTGGAGAAAAGTGGCAAAATGATGGTGAAATTGGCGTCATTCTGTTGAGATTGATGAGCAAATAAAAATACCACTTGTGAGCACATTCACATCCTCACATTTCGGGCAGGCCTGTAACCATGCCCTTCCCCATTATCTCTTGGAATACAAATCAGGGCTGGTTTTACAATATGGCCACCCATAGGCACTTACCTTTTTGCCGCACTGGCCTCCTCCTCTTGCAGGCAGTGTCCCGACATCACATGGCGATGTGTTTCCACGTCATCGGAACGCCATGTCCCATCACATTGTCATGGCAATGCGTCGCCACATGACATGTTGAGTCATGTGACGCCGCAATGCTGCAGGAGGAGGGTGGCACTGCAGGGAGGAGGTAACTGACCTTTACAGAGGTCCCCTGGCAATCAATGTAATTGTTGTGGAGAAGAGAGCAGGGCCTCTGTTACCGCAGCACCGGCCACCCCGAAATTTGCTGGCCCGCTAAAATTTTTAGGCCCAAATTCAGGCGTGCATGCAATGCTTCCACTGCAGCCAGGGATTCTGGGAAATTACATGCAAATGAGCACACAGCCTGGTTTAAAGAAGTGCATAGCCAGTAACCCTACTCCCAGGCAAGCATACTGTAAGCGTGTAAGGGTTCATGTTAAAATGGATAAGAAATAAAGAGTGACACACTAAGTGCTCATGTGCATGTCATTACCCAGAATCCCTGGCTGCAGTGGAAGCACTGTATGCAAGGAGATAATGGTGAAAAGCAGGGTTGCAGACCTGTGAATGTGCTCACCTGTGCAGACCTGTGAATGTGCTCACAAGTAATGATATATATATATATATATATATATATATATATATATATATAATATACTTTCTGTGTATGTGTGACAGTGTGACATGTGCAGTGTGACATATGTAAATACTTGGTCCTGGTGAGTAGTAACAAGTGTGATATGGATGTGAGGTTCTCCTTAAGAGTGAGTATGTATTTTCCTTGCCACATCATCACATGAGAGTAATGTGACGCCCCCAAATGCTGAAAACATAAAAGTTCTGAATGTTAGCAAATAAGACAACTCAGCTGTGACACAATGCAGGGAATGCGCCCCACACTGTAATGCAAATGACGTTTGTAGTGGAGCAATGAAACGGTAAACAGTACTATATCTGTTATACTCCCGCTCCATTGACATTCCATTGATGTACAGAAGATTTTTTTTTTCTAAGTCCGTTTCCGGCAAGCCTTACGATCGTCTCCCGTCCACAAATGCCAACTTAGTTGGCGGGGAAATCGGCCATAACATCTCAATTTCGTAGTGCCGATCAGCCCCGATAGCTGTTTTTTTTTGTTGAATCCAGCCGATTTAAAAAAGTGGCGATCAGTGTCGAAAAACAGGCTTATCGGCAGGCGACTGGCCATAACCAATAAATCGGCTCGAAACCTGGCGATATGAGCACTTATCCGGCTTACGAATCTCAAACCCAATTTTGGCTATAACATGGCCATATTTCCCTTATCAACGCTTACTGCATGAGGCCCTTTATCTCCAATAAATTTTATATCAACGTGGAATATTTACTTTTAAAACATGACTGTTTCTATCCTTCACAAAAACCGTTCCGAAATAATACAACAAACAAGCAGAGACGTGAAAATCTCACTTCCCAAAAGTTCCATTTTGTATGCGAAGATTGGATGAAACTTGTCAAATGTAGCCAATGTTGGACAACTTTAAACAAAAAATCTGCAAAAGTACTGTACAGGCATCACACAGGTTGGGATCAGAGGTTTTTCTCTGTAATGAAGATATTTCTGGCAGTTTTTTAGCAAGAACACATACTGTACTTTTGTCACCAGCCGCAAATGCACAATCTGCCCCATTTGCAAACTTTTCAGAAGGTTTTTCTTATCTCTAGGTATGAAATGGTTTGTTTAATGTCGGAAGAAGTGGTTAGTATGAACTGACCACACTGATCCTCAGTTTGTGACCTGCAATCCCTTAGCATCTAGAGAAGGATGTCCAAACAATGTGTGTACAACGGAGCACAACCGCAACAGGACAGGAACAAAAAGATCATGACATAAAATAGTTTTATTTAGCTCACATAAGCAATATACAGGTTTAAAAAAAACGCATTTCGGCGCTCTTGCGCTTTATTTCACCCCTGAACTTATCTTGGGAAGGAAAAGGAAATATAAATTTGTGTAAACTTTGCTTTATGGTAAAAATAGTCCAAAAAACTTGACTACAGCTCATGATATCAATCTTGTTAGAGTCAGTAAAAGCAGTGTCTGACACACTAATTTATCAGTATGACAGGCAATTAACTTCAGGTTAGCTTATTACAAATCTCACTTTGCATAGGGATCTGCGTTTTTTTATCTAATACTAGTGTGGCAGTCGTGTTTTTGGCCAATTTATTTTAAAACATATGAAACTCAAGGAGCAGATTTCTTCCAGAACTAGTATGGGGAAGCGTACCACACCTGGCTTTAACTCTTAGATTGTAAGCTCTTTGGGGCAGGGATCCTTTTCCTAATGTTGCTTTTATGTCTGAAGCGCTGATTCGCATTATGTTATATTATTATGTCCTGTGTATTACTGTATGTAATATTAATGTATATAAAAATGAAAATATAGATACATAGATATTGCCTTGAATAGGCATTAACACTGTATTGGGTGTTCTAAAGCCAGGGGTGTGCCCGGGGATGAGACCAGGCAGGGGTGTGCAGGGGGGAAAGTTTGCGCACCCTTGGCAAAGCCATACAGGTGCTTGATGAATCTGCCCCAATATGGTCTGTGTACCAATTTATCAAAGAGAAAATTCCTGTTGCTTTCATACACAAGGTGCAGATATTTCCCCTTATCACCCCCTCCCCGCATCGCATCAGAGGTGTGTTATTAACTCATCTCTGATCTCTGATCTCATATTATGTGCTGGTAATACAGTACTATATTATGTTTTCTGTTTTATTCCTTTTTTTTTGTATACTGTCAGCACCATTTGAATAGCATGTTCTCTAATCCTTTTTTATGTAACAAGCACTGTACGTCTTTTCTGATTCAGAAGACGGCATAGTACTGAAATTGCTCTGGTTTGTGGGTCTAAATGCTCTTCTGATGGCGAGAGACACGGGTGACTGTCAATCCTCTCTGCAGCACTTGATAAATGGGTCTTAGTGGATCGGATATCCGAAAATGGGGAGCACTCGCAGATCACGTGATGAAATGTAAAAGAAAAAAAACAAATAATAGTGTAGCCAATAAAGTAATAATATGTTTGGTGTAAAATGTGCTGTCCCACTCACAGATGATAAATGTAGTTTGGTAGATCAGAGATACCCCTCTCTCTGATGGAGCTCAATGGCCACTAAACCACACCCCCTGTATAGTTGGTTTGTGTACCATGTGTCTCTGTGTTTATCCAATCAGATAAGAGATAAAGATATGCACAATAGGATATTATGTTCCCAAATATAGATGTATTGCACAAAACAGTGATGATAGCAATTTTCACTCACATTTTAAGAGTATGATACATTTATTTGAGAGGACAGGGTGATCCCGGCTCTGCTGATTCTGCACGCTATTATTCTCTGTCAAAGCATCTCATGATTCCCTGAAGTAGAAGTAGAACTACGAAACGCGCAGGATAATTGCTTGTTTTGTTTTTATTATTGCTATATGAGCATCATTTTAACTTTTGTGTAGCCTCTACACTTCCTATATGTTCGGCACTCCGGCGGTTTGATCTCCTGTGTGAACTACGCAGACGCTGACTATTGCCAACACACCAGAGAGTGGGGATCGCGGAAGCTGCCCGTGTTCTGTGTGCACAGCATTTTTTCCAACATATGGACTTTAGTGTGATTAGATCATATGATTCTTTGACGACAAGTTTATTGTGGGACTCGACCAACTTGAAAAGTCACCGTTCTGGACTGCAGCATATTGCTTATCAACTGTCACCTGCTGTGGGAGGTTCCCCCCGACGAGAAATCTGTTCCGGTTTGGAGTACTAATGCTGCCCGTGCGAGGTAGCCACCATCCGTGAGTGGAGGAAACGTTTCACACAAGACCACCAGTTGACGACCGATTTGAGGGTCCCTTCCGCTTGCTGTCCTGATCCACAAGCGTGGTAACTTATGTGTTTAACACATGAGATGCTTAGTTTCTATTTATTTGATGTACGCAGAATTATTTTCCCTTTCAGAATATAAATTATTTTTGATAACTTCACCATGAGCGTATTGCGCTGTTTTTTTTCTTTTTCTCATCTTTCATGGTTGTGTCAAGTTGGCAAACCATCCTGGTCCTGAGGCAGCAAAACAGCCCCAAACCATCACACTCGCCATCACACTCCCACCACCATACTTGTTGGTTGATGAGATCTTCATAGAACGCAGTTTTGGTTTTCGACAAATATAAACATTTCTCATTGAGGCCCAAAATTCTACCTTTGACTGTCTGTCCAGAGAACATTGTTCCAGATGTCTTGTGGATCATTTTGTGCTCTTTGTGTGAACTTCCGATGGACAGCAATGTTCTTTTTAGATAGTAGTGGTTTCTCCTGGCTATCCTTCCATGAACACCGTACTTGTTCAGTCTTTTTCTGATAGTTTAGTCATTCAACACTCATATTAGCCAAGACGAGAGTGGCCTGCAGATCCTTGGATGTTACGCTGGGTTCTTTGTGACTTCCTGGGTGATTTGTCGGTTTGTTTCTTGAAAGATTTTGGTAGGACGACTGCTCCTGGGTAGAGTGACTGTGGTCTTGAACTTTCTCCATCTGCCTGGTGTAGCCCCAAATCCTTAGAATGGTTTTATAACCCTTTCTAAACTGGTGAGGCATCAATGGCAAACAAACAATATAAAGCCCTCTTAAAAGCGCTGACCTACACACAAAAATTGTGAAAAAGTGTGATACAAAATATGTGATTAACAATAAATTATATATAAATAAATAAAGCAGCCTAATGGAACAAAAAACCACAGACTATTCCAAATCTGTAAATACAAATAAACATACAAAGAATCGTTCCTGGCGCTGTGAAAAAAGTCCAAAATACCAAAATACCGTGAACCAACAAGGCAGTCTCTAGTACAGGCTTCCTTAGCCAGATTGATGGTCTTGATAGTGGTTTGTCAGACAGGGGTGTTGTCTTTTATGATGTTCTGCTGCCTCTGAAATTACAGAAAAACAGCAGGGCACGCCAATTGCGTAGTATGTTTCATCAATTGTCCCTATCTAAAACCCTGAAATCCTACTTACAGGATAAGGGCTCGCAAAGTACATGGAGAGAATCTGCCACACGTCCCTGAACTCCCAACCAGCTGATCAGCTGATCGCTCGGGGAAGTTTGGGGAGAAGTTGAAGCATAAAACAAGAAGAGTAGCACAACAAGCTAATTAAGTGGAAGGAACATGATGGGCTTGTAATGAGCAGCTCGGTGTTAACGATCGCGTGCTCTAATATCCCTATTCCCGGCCTGTGCAGACAGACTGCGTGGAGTTTTCTCGTTTGCCCGCGTTACCTTGCAATGTCCTGAGCCAGGCGCGGTGTCCAATTCACATCTTCTGTGCTGACCGCGGACCAAGCCTGGGCCAGGATGTGAGAGCGACAGCCAAGAGCAGATTTCCGGGATCGAGTGTAGCGTGCGGCGATCCTCTCCTCGGCGGTAGTATTAGGAGCTGTGCAGGTTGCGGACGGCATTGTGAGCTGTATTTGATACCCTGTTTTTATGTAAGTGTGATTTTTAACGATTTACTTGTGTCATTAAATCCTGTACGTTTTCACACTAGTATTGTTTCATATTCCACACCCTTTCCCCCCTCCCCCCCCCCACACCTACACCTGTGGGAGCGTTGGAGTGATTATCTCTATCGACATCACTGCTGAGTGAGGGGACTCCTGCAGACCAGACCACGTGGGATCCGTGAGACGATCTGAGGAGAAGGGACGTGTGGCACCAGATTCTCTCCACTGTACTTTGCGAGCCCTTATCCTTAAGTAGGATTTCAGGGTTTTGATAGGGGACAATGATGAAACTACTACGCAATTGGCGTGCCCTGCTGTTTTTTCTGTATTCAGAGGCAGCAGAACATCATTAAAGACAACACCCCGGTCTGACAAACCACTATCAAGATCATCAATCTGGCTAAGGAAGCCTGTACTAGAGACTGCCTTGTTGGGTTCCGGTATTTGGTATTTTGACTTTTTTCACAGCGCCAGAACGATTAATTTGTATGTTTATTGGTGAGCTCAATAACTGATTTTCGAAGTCCTTGGAGATTTGTTTTGATTTGTGGCATGACATGTTTCCACACTTCTGTTGGTCTTCACCAAACTCACAAGTTTCTGATCTTATATAGGGTGGGGCCTCCAAAACTCACCCTGAAGATCTACCTTATTATTTAAACACCTGAATCTAATTATCCCCTTTAATTTGTGACATAAGCCAGGGTTTCACTTACTTTACACATACCCTGACTCTTAGTTACTCATTGTTCTCTAATTTTTACATAATTTTGTTTCAAAGACGTGAAATTAGTTCATATACCATTGTATATTTAAGAAAAGACTGGTTTTTGATTCACGAAGGTTTACATGGAAAAACTATGGGATACATAATTATCATTGCAGTTCAAACTTTTTCTCACCACTGTAGATAGATACAGTAATAGATAGATAGACAGACCTACAGACCTACAGACAGACGACACTGTATATCTTAAGTTAAGGAAAAATGAGCACTCAAAAAATAAGAAAGACTAATTGTACATTTAATAAAACCCAATCTAAAAAAAAATGATCAATTCTGTATATAAGTATCAACTATAAAAACTAGTGTAAAAGTGTACTGAATATCATATATAATACAAAATAATATAATTCTCTATATATAAACCTATATGTAAAATCGTACATATGAAAACTAACTGTCTTCTTGAGTAATCGTACGCGCTTTATTATTATATAAAAGATGTTCTAATGTTACATTGAAATTTGTTTAATTGGCTAATTTTCCAAATTCAACAACATTGCTACATTTTGTTAATCCGGACCACGTATACTGTACTAGGCACACACAACCATGTTTCACCGCTGTTTGCAGTATTTTGCTGCACTTAAATATTTGCCACTAGCATGTGGCCCATTGAGGCTCGGCAAAACGTTTAGAAGGGAAAGAAGTTTGTGTGCGGGGGGGAACATTCACAAGGCAAATGCATTTGGACTGTTTTGCACATCTTTAGAATCAGAAGGGCTGCTTTGTCATATGTGCTGAGACGACTTTAATTTTCTGTGCTAAAAAGGATGTGCTGTGCCTGACATAGTAAAAACGTTGTTTTTACAATGCCAAAAAGCACACTATTTTCCTTAGAATGATTCATTTGAATGACCGTGCCATATGCTTTCTTCATCAACCCCCTCCCAACCCCCCACCTCTGGTTCTCCCTGTAAATGTAGCCGGCCATGCTGATAACCTTCAATGGTCTATAACAAAACTGCAGTTGTAATGCATGGTGTTATTGGAAAAATAAGTCAGATATTTTGTTTAAAGCATTATAAATGAAGTAGGAATGATTAGCGTTAAGGCTGAGAAAAAGTGGTGCTGTGGGGTGGTCCTGCTTAGTAAAGGCATGTAATAACAGGTGTATTGGTTGAGAGATGACAAATCGAGAACCCTCCGGTTGTGACTTCAAAGCCCCCAGTTCCGCACTCACCGTCCTGGACCTTGCTCGTGTTACATCATCTGCCCATTTATTAGGCATTTATAAAGTTTTTGAGGCGGAATCTGCCTTTCCTGTGTTATG
Organism: Ascaphus truei; assembly: GCA_036426205.1. Taxonomy (NCBI): domain Eukaryota; kingdom Metazoa; phylum Chordata; class Amphibia; order Anura; family Ascaphidae; genus Ascaphus; species Ascaphus truei. The sequence goes on along the minus strand of WSYH01000067.1, from coordinate 47,717 downwards.
CCATATACAGCACAGGAAGGAGAAGGAAAGGGACTTTCTTCGTACTGAGGCTCAGTGTTTTCTCCACTGGTTTTCGGTGACGGGATACTTTAGTGGCAGGGGTGGCCAACCCTGTCCTCAAGGGCCACCAACTGGTCAGGTTTTCAGGATATTCCTGCTTCAGCACACGCTGGTCATCATTATGGAGAGCACCAACAGCCACCTGAAAAACCTGACCTGTTGGCCGCCCGCTGTATTTCAGCCTCCCAGTTTGCGTTCATATACTCCAATAAGTCAGCTCTCTTTTGTTCTCTCGTGGGATGATAGAATGAGTATCACACACACACACTTTCCTTGTACTAATCTAAACGATATAGAGAACAGGTCTGAGACAAGTTTAAATTGTTGCCAAACATAACCGTAATTAGGTCATCATAATTATATGCGGATATCAATTATGGTTTGCAGTTAATCATAGCTCAGTGATTCCCACTCTGCCCTTAACTCTTGAGTCCTGTTGATTCTATCACTGTGGATATTATAGACAGAACCGGAGTGGGAGGTGTTTGAATGAGTGACACCTCAGTGTGAAATTAATCAACATTCATAATTTATCATCTTGTCACGTTCAGCCCGGATTCTGGAAACTACACTGTGATTAACTCCTTTGCACCAAAAGGCCTCTGCAGTAAAACTGGTCATTTTATTGTTAGGCTCTATTTTTAATTCGTGAATTTTTTCCCCTTTAAAGTGAGTTTGGGTGCTAACAGTTCTATGGGCCTTATTCTGAGGTGTGATAAGTGAAGATGTCGTGGTATCGCAGGGAAGCCACGTTATCGCGGTTTCCATGTGATAGCACATTATCTGCACTTATCCACCTTAATAGCAGCGGTGCGCAAAACTCCCCCCCTGTGCCCCCCCTACCTGCTCCGCCTCGGTCGTGCCCCCCCTCGCATCAATGATGCATCAAATGATGCTGCGGGATCATGTGACATCACTCACGTGACCCCCAACGTCATTTGAGCGTCACGTCTCCATGGCAACAGGCGTCATTTGACGCCGCGTTGTCATAGAGACACGTGACCAGAGCCCTGTAATTCGTTTACAGAGGGTCTCAACGCTCTCAGCGCGGGCCTTTGTAAACGCCGCACCCCCCCAGAAAAGTCTCAGACCCCCCTGGGAGGCGCGCCCCCCAGTTTGCGCACGACTCTTTACAGAATAAGACCCTGTCTATGATGTAAATGGAAATAACAGTGCGTTTTAGAATAACTTAAATAATTGGATCCATTTGACTACTTGTTTCATCTTCTTTTCAGCCTAGCTAGTTAAAAAGGACCGTGTTAGTTTATATATTTTCCCTATGTACAAATCACAGCAAAAAAGACTGAAGAAAATGAGTGAAAGTTTTAAGGCATTATCCAGACGTACAGTAGGGATGTGTAACGTCATCAAGCTTCGCTTTGCCACGCGTGTGAAGTCATGGCCTTTCATAACGTATCTTTGCCACTTTAGCTAAATGCTGGAGAAAAGTGGCAAAATGATGGTGAAATTGGCGTCATTCTGTTGAGATTGATGAGCAAATAAAAAACCACTTGTGAGCAACTTCACATCCTCACATTTCGGGCAGGCCTGTAACCATGCCCTTCCCCATTATCTCTTGGAATACAAATCAGGGCTGGTTTTACAATATGGCCACCCATAGGCACTTACCTTTTTGCCGCACTGGCCTCCCCTCTCTGCAGGCAGTGTCCCGACTCACAGGCGATGTTTCCACGTCATCGGAACGCCATGTCCCATCACATTGTCATGGCAATGCGTCGCCACATGACATGTTGAGTCATGTGACGCCGCAATGCTGCAGGAGGAGGGTGGCACTACAGGGAGGAGGTAACTGACCTTTACAGAGGTCCCTGGCAATCAATGTAATTGTTGTGGAGAAGAGAGCAGGGCCTCTTGTTACCGCAGCACGGCCACCCCGAATTTGCTGGCCCGCTAAAATTTTTAGGCCCAAATTCAGGCGTGCATGCAATGCTTCCACTGCAAGCAGGGATTCTGGGAAATTACATGCAAATGAGCACACAGCCTGGTTTAAAGAAGTGCATAGCCAGTACCCTATCCCCAGGCAGCATACTGTAAGCGTGTAAGGGTTCATGTTAAAAATGGATAAGAAATAAAGAGTGACACACTAAGTCTCATGTGCATGTCATTACCCAGAATCCCTGGCTGCAGTGGAAGCACTGTATGCAAGGACAAGGGGGGGCGCAAGAGTTTCTGGGGGGGGGGGGGGTGTNGGGGGGGGGGGGGTGCGGTGCTTTTAGAGGCCCCACGCTCTTCCCCAAAGCATTTAAATTAAATGCCAGGGGAGTGTGCGCGAGGCCTCTGTAACTCTCTTACCTGGTCTCCGGCGGCTTCTGGCAACGCGGCATCAAATATGGGGGGGAAGAGGAGGGGAGAGCAGGCAGGGGGGCGCAGAAGTAACAGTTTGCGCACACCTGTGCTAAGAGATAATGGGAAACGCAGGGGGCAGACCTGTCTGAGACATGTGAAGGTGCTCACAAGTGGTATTTGTATTTGCTGTACACTGTACGGTGGAGGGTTTTTGTCCCTTTTTACTCACCATAACGTATATAATGTGTGGTCGAGATTGATAAGGTTGTTGCAATTCTGAAGAATGTGACGTTTCAAGAAAAGTGTATCGAAAATGCTAAATTGGGGAGAAAACTCCAAATTATGTGAAGCAATTTGAAGACATTTGCACAAAGCCCTTAAACTTAAATCAGCAGTATTACTATTATTGTATCAATATAACTAATACAATCTGAAGTCCTCCTCATTCAGGGTTGGCCTCTCATACCCCTCACCTGCCTGAAATGTTTTGCCATTATAGGCTTCTAATAAATCCCAAGCAGAGTCAAAAGCAATTGGTCATAGACCTCGCATTTCAGTGTGTTAAACAGCAACACCAAACAGAACTGGATATGCTGGAACGCCAGCTACGGACGCTCCAAGGCACCGGACTTTCATCTGCTTCCTCTTACATTCTTTGGACCCTATTTATGCCTGTGCTTTGCTGGTAACATACAGGAAGGCTACAGGCCCAGTGAGCTCGTCGCGCTCGCAACGGGGCGCCTAGCGGGCCTCGTACCCTTCACCCAAGCGATCTGAAGGTTTTCAGATCACTCACGGTGGGGGGGCATGGCGGGGACGCAGCCATGACTTCACGCGGCTGGTTCGCCCTCATTGGCTGAACCGCCGCCGTGACGTGGCCAGCGCTTGGCTGCCGCGCCAAAAGAAAAAAATATTGTCTTTGGGAAAGGTAGTCGCGCTGTCGCGCTTTTTACGTGCGCGCACGTACCTTGTACCTTGTTCACGCCGCGCACGCCATCACACGCGCAGTGGGGACGAGGCCTAAGAAGGCTATTTTTCTGATTGTTCTCCGTGAAAGGGAAGTATTACGGTTGGTTATGACCAGTGGGAAAGGGCCTGAAGAAGGGGTCCACCCCCAAAACATTGCCCCCCTGGTATCTTACTCTGTAATTTTTCCTGGGAGGTTTTTCTTGAAAGATTTCCCCCCCCCCCCTCCCTTTTTTTTTCTTTTGGACTCTTCACTATTTTCTATTTTCTTTTAAGGGGATTTTTTTTTTTAGCCAGATCTTGCTACGCGACATTACCAGCTTTTGTATTTCTCTGTGCGGCAGACTTTTTGGGGCCTTGGAGAAGTACTCTTTATTTATCTTTATTGATGGTTTTCATTTGTATATCACAGATCCATTCGCTGTTTACTTTTCACCTATTTGTATATACAATACTATGAGTAAAGTCATATTTTTCTGAATCTCTGGATTTCATATAGTATTTTGCATTTTTTTGAGTAACCCTATTTGTCCCATTGAATACAATACTGTAAAGATTAGAACGTACAGGTTAGTGCCTTTTTCCAATGAATGTTCCATTTATGTACAGCTCAACCCCCTTATAACGCTGTGCTTGGGGTCCAAAGAATCACATATAAGTGGATCGCGTTACAAATAATTTACAATTGTATGCATTGTACAATAAAGTATTTTTTTTTGTCCAATAATCTTGTTATAAAGTATTCATAAATAGGCAAATTGGGAGCCACGCTTGCATCGTGTTATAAGCGGATTCGCGTTGTTTTAAAGGATCGCGTTATAACGGGGTTGAGCTGTATTTATGTCTAAAACACAGAGGAGCACGTGTAAATTACAACCCAGTTCACTGGCTGGAACTGGCAGTCTGTGGCAAGTCAAAATGCCAAATATTAAAGGTACTTTTAAAAGGCTTGTGTTTCAGATGGTATAGATTTGAAACCTTGAAAGTCTAACCATCTCCTATTAAAACTGCCTAATTCCTTTCTCTATTATGTTATCCTGTTGTGAAGGGGTTAAGCACCAGCATATTTATCCGTGGTTAGGTAGAAATGTACAAAACCGTACGACATACTGTAAAGTATTTATCAACTGTTAGAAAGCAACATGTTAATAGTTAAAGGCATTAAAATGTTATGTGGATTTTTTCCTTCACATATCCTCATGGCCAAAGCTGCTAGTTTTGGCTTTGCCTAGGCAAAAGATCAGTCTTTCAAAGAAAAACCCAGTTTAATTGTGTTAAAGCCAGACGATGGGTGGAATGGGATTGTAAAACGTGATGAAAGATGATGTGCGGTCAGAATGAAAGATTATGTCAACACACTCGGCAAAAGGACTGGGTCCAGCAAGTATATTGGGCTTGAAAGCTGATGTTCACTCTGGAGGGATCAATTTCACTGCTCTGCCTTTGAATTTATGTGAATTAACTCAATGGAACCTAACAATTTCATACTGGATCATGTCTGATGCACTTTTGAAAACTACTAAAACGCATATAGTACCACTACCTCTGCCATGACTCAAGATGTGCACGCCGACCCCAAGTGCAGTCACCACATTTGTATATATACAAATATATATATGTAGAGGTGACAGTACCGTGTTAGCCGAGCTTCAATAATCAAAAAATAAATAGATGATACCGTTCTGTGGCTAACGAAATGCTTTTATTTGTGCGAGCTTTCGAGATACACTGATCTCTTCTTCCGGCGATGTTACAATGAATGAAGCAAGCAAGGGTTTTACTTAAAAACAGTGCATCTTGGTATGTTATCTGTGCTTATCCCTCCCCCGTGTGTGGATGTGATTTATGGCTAGAGGTGTTAAATGGTTCCTGAAAGTTAGTGATGTAAGAGTGTGTGTGTGTGTGTGTGTATCTGTGTGAATATAAATGAATGGAGAGCCCACAGTGTATACAGTGCTTTACAAAAGGTGTGTGTGGAGAGGGAGTTAATATAAATGGTGTGGGTAGGTGTGGAAATGTGAGAGATTGTAGCATAACTTAAAGTGTGTGTAGATACTATGTGGTCCCTATTGGTGTATAGGGATGGAAAAACAAGGAGTATTAGTATGTGTAAGAGACAGCTGTGTGTGCATACATATAGCACAGTATGTACAGACATGGCCTTTAGCGCTCATGGGAAGAGAGTTCACTTGTGTCAGTAATGACTCATAAAATTTGGCCACCCTTCCTCCCGCCCTCATAGCATACATTTAAGTCTGTTACATTGCCGTTGCTATGTACATTTATGGCGCTATATAAATAAAGACATACAATACAATTTGTCAAATGTTCAATGCCCACAACGTCCATCTTCAATGCCACAAATTTGCCTTAAACAAAGGATACCCAAGAAAAGGGAGTGACACCTCTCAAAATAGGGTACTCAAGGGTATGAAAAAAGTATACAGTAAATCAACTTTAATAAATTGAAATACTATGAAAAAATCATCACAGATTAAAGACAATTTTAAAGGTCAGCAGACCGCATCATAGTATGAAAAAGGTAATGTCACACCAAATGATTACATGTACTGTATAGCAAAATAGCAACCTCAAATATATATTTATAAATGATAAACAGTATATGTAACTTCATTTCAGGATTCCTCAGGAATCCGCCGTATCTCTAACATGCAGCCAGGTGCAACTATAATATAATAACCCAAACAAGACTATTACCCAGAGCACGTCATGCTCTGGGTTATACAGTCTCCTGGTTAAGAACAACTTAAATCTGTAAGATCCACACTGATCAAAATATATTTCAAAAGTCATTACAGTCAACCCAGTTAAGGTGCATGAGTAGATATGTGAATGTAATTATGAATTAATCACTGGTGTGGCGGAAATAGATCAGCCAAATTATATATATATATATCATAACTGAAAAACCATATTAAAGTACTTCAGCACTAATCCTCAGACATAACTTGCCTATTTATCAGCTATTGAACAGAAATAGATAATGGACCAAAGGTTATTTACTGTATTACGTCATTGTTTCATGGAATTGCAATTACCGTTGAATCATAGTTGGCAATATTTTAATCCCCTTCTCTAAACCCATTCTTATTGCCGGCATCTACCGCTCCCCTAAAGCCCCACTACAATCCCTGACTGATATAACTCAGTTTCTTGGCTCAATTTCTTCTCTGAATGGCTATTGCCATACCGTTTGCTTGCCTAATAAACTCTATTTGGTCTGTAGGCCTTATCCCTAAAACCTCGACAACTGCCAGAGTTGTCCCAATCTTCAAAAGTGGGGACAAAACCCCTGTCTAAAACTACAGGCCAATCTCTCTTATCCCAATACTATCCAAAGTCATGGAAAAATGTGTCCACTCCAAATTAAGCGATTACTATACCATGACAAATTTCTTTAGCTAACTCCAATCTGACTTTTGCCGAAAACACTCCATGGTAACTACTCTGCTAAAAGTTTGCAATTAGATCCAGTGTGGAATGGAACTGGGACAACTCACTGGTGCAATTTTCCTAGATTTTGCAAAGGCGTTTGATACTGTTGATCATGCTATCTTGCTTAACAAACTCCAGTGCTCTAGAATAGGGGAACATGCTTTAAACTGGTTTCACTGCTACCTACCAGGTAGATTCCAACATGTGTCCATCTCTGGCTCTAACTCCAACCCCTTGGATATCACCTGTGGTGTCCCGCAAGGCTCTGTTCTGGGGCCCCTACTCTTCTCAGTGTTCATCAATGATCTTCCCACAGCTTGTAAGGGAGCCTCAATACACACGTATGCAGATGACACAATCTTATATGCACACAGCCTTAACCTCTCTGACCTTGGACACATACTTCAATCTGATTTTTCGAGACTTGAAAACTGGATTTACCAAAACAGACTGTTTTTAAACATTTACAATACTGTTAAAATGGTATTTGGGTCCAAGGCTACATTTTTAAAGCTACCAATGACTGAACTACAGATCAGGACCAACTCGAATACCATCATAGCCCCTGTCACTAGTTTTAAATATCTGGGCATATTGTTTGACTCCAATTTAACACTTGGGTTCCACATTGATACCCTGACATCTAAAACCTACAGTATGCCAAACTAGGTATACTTTGTAATAACAAATCCTTCCTAAGCCTGCTGGTCTGAAAGCACATTGCACAGCAAATTCCAATACCAATTATAGACTATGGGGAAATAGTATATGGTACAACACCCCAATCTCACCTTAGCAAACTAGACAAACTCTACAACTCAATATCTCACTTTCTCCTCTTAGGTAACTAAAACACACATCACTGTGAAATGTTCAAAAAACTAGATTGGCCATCCCTTGAGTATAGGAGCCAAGTTAATTTTTCCTTTCTTGCCTATAAATTCTTTGTGGGCACGCTACCCACCTATCTGAACAAGCTCCTCTCCCCTACCACACGCAGCACTTATCATCTGAGATCTGACTCCAAAAGATTGTTCAGGGTTCAAGGTTCAACAAAGAATCTGGACGCTCCTCCTTCTCTTACCGTGCACCTCACAACTGGAACAATCTACTCAAAACTCTCAAAGCTGCTACCAGTTTAAATTCATTCAAAACTAAAGCTGTCTCACATTTTAATATGGTCGGTAACTGTTACATACGCCTATAACATATATTATCTTTAACTGATCATGCAATATCTTTAAATATAATGTATAACACTGTTCATTTACAGTAATGTAACCATGTATTGTCATCATATATGCCCAGGCATACTTGAAAACGAGAGGTAAAGTTCAATGTATTATTTCCAGGTTCAGGTGTGTGCATATCCAGGCACCACTAGCTATCTTGTAAAACATACTGGACACCTAACAAGCTCCTATTGAACCCCCAAAATGACCACAACATATATATAAGCATATGAGTGTCACAGAGGAGTGCTACTGAGCAGCAAAATATATATTAAACCAAACGAACATAAAACACAACAAGCTCAGTTTTTTAAGCACATCCATTGAGACCATACACGGTACAGTGCCTAAATATATATGTATAAATATCTAATAAGTAAAATGGTCTTTTAGTTTGACATTTTGGCCAAATTTTGTAACCCCTGACCAACGCCAAGGCAGACCACATATCGGGTCCCCACGCTAATATAAATTCTTAATACCTGTGTAATACAGGAAGAATATTTATAGTAATCTGTCATATTAGTTGGCAAAGTTCTAAGTCTGACTAATACAGAGTGCTTCCTGGTAATGTACGGTTAATAAAGCTTCAGTCAGAGACTTAGAACTTTGCAACTAATATTGACAGATTACTATAAATCATTCTTCCTGTTATTACACAGTTATTAAGAATTTATATTAGCGTTAGGGACCCCTGATATGTGGTCTGCCTTGGCGTTGGCTCAGGGGCTTACAACAATTTTGGCCAAAAATGTCAAACTAAAAGACCATTTTCCTTATAGATATTTATACATATATATTTAGAGCACTGTACCGTGTAGAGTCTCACTGATGTGCTAAAACTGAGCTTTGCTTGTTTTTATGTTTTCTGTCTCTGGTTTTAAGTATATATTCCCATGCTCAGTAGCACTCCTCTGTGAACACTCATATGATTATTATATGAGGGGGGGATGCGTTGTGGTCTTTTGGGGGTTCAATAGGAGCTTGTTAGGTGTCCAGTATGTTTTACAATTCTTGTCCAGCTAGTCATGGCTGATTGGAGGGTGGCAACCTCCTTCCTAATTTAAGCTCACCCCCTCCCACATTTAAATGGTTATGGGCTCACTCCATAGCATCTTCCACTCAGGGGAACTCGCCTGCTTGCAGTTTGGCTGTGACATCTCTAATACAGAGTGCTTTTCCTGGTAATGTACAGGTTAATAAAAGCTTCAGTCAGACTTAGAACTTTGCAACTAATATTGACAGATTTACTATAAATCATTCTTCCTGTTATTACACAGGTTATTAAGAATTTATATTAGCGTTAGGGACCCCTGATATGTGGTCTGCCTTGGCGTTGGCTCAGGGGCTTACAACAATTTTGGCCAAAAATGTCAAACTAAAAGACCATTTTACTTATTAGATATTTATACATATATATTTAGGCACTGTACCGTGTATGAGTCTCACTGGATGTGCTAAAAACTGAGCTTTGTCTGTGTTTTATGTTCTGTCTCTGGTTTTAACCACTAGCTATCTCAAATGTTTTCTCTCCTCCTGTGTGCCTTGATCCAAAAGTTATAGATAATTTATTTCAGCTTTTTTTTTTTTACAGACTTTGACCGAAATGCTTCATAAATGGTTTTATCTGCCTTATGTGCAATATGTAGTGACTTATATTATCTACCTAATAAAAAAGAAGAAATATGATTAAATAATTTGCATCTCCAGGTTTGAGATTACGAGAGAAATCCCGTTGGGTATGAGTGAGATTACCTTCCATTGACTGTTTGACAGTAGAGCTTGAATGCAGGATGCCATAATACATTCTAGTAATAAGGGCTCTTAGAACCACAGGTTGACAACATTTAAACAGGACCAACTGAAAGACTGAAATACTTTCAGGTGATGCTCCTTCATTGTATTTAATGTTAAATTAGTTCATCCTACATGCGGTTACTTTGGTCCACAGTCACTTGAATTTATATATGTTTTGTCAATTTGATGTGGGCACCTCTGTCTTTTGTTACTTGTATTTAGATACTAACCAGGACTAGAAATAGCTGCAGATAAATATTTTTTTACTAGACATTTGGAGATTATGTATTAAGCTTCTGCACAGCAGGTCTAGAAGCAGATAGATTTTTTCCGCTTGTAGCTACATCAAATATAAGAAATGTACAGGTCTGTTCACAGGAAGTGGGTGCTCCTGGCTCCAACTTTGACCGAGACTTGTTCCACGTAAAAAAGGGAGAAACGAATACATAATGTGATAATGTGTGACCGGTAACTCCCTATTAACTCATAATTTATCACTTTATTGCCACTAAATCACTCCACAAATCCCAATTTAATGCAATGAGGGTGCAGCTTGGGACTTTGATTTGTACATTGTTGATGAACAGATCTCCGCAATCTCCAAATCTTATGTGTATGAAAACCTTGTACGAATGATATGTTGGTCCATTGAAAGGTACAACCTACAAAATATCAGTACATTATTGCAGGGAGATCCATGTTTAAAGTATACCCATTAGCATAAATTTTAGGGCAAAATCAGCATTAATACACAGTTCCCATTTAAAAAAACAAAACAAATAATATATATATATGTATATATATATATCTTAATATATAAAATCGAAAGGTTGGTACTAGCTGCGGTGAATCTGATTGGTCCTCAGCCTCTGGCCAATCAGATTGGTGGCTCTATGACGTCACCCGGCTCTATGACGTCACCCAACTCTCTCTCTCTCTCTCTCTCCCTCTCCCTCCCCCCCACCGGCTCCCGGACGGAGGGGAAGCACGGCGCGGCCCCCCTGCCCCAGCCGCCAATGCTCACTTCCTCTCCCTCCCCTGCGGGGGGGGCAGGGCAGCTCCGAAGGACAAAACCCTCCTCCTCCTGCGATGCCCCCCGTAGATGGCGCGAAACACGGACAGGCGGGGGGGGTTTCAGTCAGGAAGGGGGGGGTTTAGTCAGGGAAAAGGGGGGGAGTTAGTCAGGAGAGAGGGTGGGAGGGGTCAGGAAGAAGGGTGAGGGTCAGGAGAGAGGGGGGAGAGGGAGTCAGAGAGAGGGGGGGGAGAGAGGGTTTGTAGAGAGAGGGGGGGGGGGCGGGGTCAGAGAGAACGGGGGGGAAGCCTGAACAAAGGGTCTGTGAAGAGGGGGGGAAGGAGTTGAGAGGAGGGATGGGGGGTAGGCAAGTACTTACATCACGGCAACGCGGTATATCGATCTAGTTATATGCTATATGATAAAGACACGCCCCTTAATGCAACCAATCACCAACTGATCAAACTCAAAGTAGCTAACAATATTTGCAATAATTATGGCTAGCTACTATAATGGTTAAGGTTGTGACTCAACTAATTAATATCAAGACAATCTATGTACAAAAATCTTTATAATAAATGTTGGAAATAAAAAAAAAAAATTAAAAAGTCCAAAAACCATAAGATAAGTCCAAATGCAATGAGACCTCAAGGTCACATTGGTACGTATCTGGATACTGGCAGCCCTTCTTCTTTACACCGTGGCTGCCGCAGACCAACCCGTCCCCGGTGCTGAAGGGGAGGTGGAATACACGCACCCGCAGCAAAGGGAGCGCGTCCGAGTGTGGTGTTAAGCGTTTGGCCAGGCCTGTAGGTAGATAGACAATACACCTGCTGGTATCGGTTTAGTAATAGAATAGAATAGTGGGATCTTGCCGAGGTCAGGGATGATTGAGGGGCTCAGAGATGCCTGATAATGCTGGGCTGACCAATCAGGGATGGGAGGCGAATCATGAGGGAGAGATCAGGGAGCCTCTAAGGATTGATGCGGCGATATAACCCAAGTGAGCACTGGTAGTACTCTGAGTGTGCCCGTTGCGGTGTACGGGGCGACTTACTGCGGGGTGGATGCTAAGACGGATGACTGGGCACGTGCACTTTAAGTTTGCCGTGCATGCGGCACGTTGGAGGGAGGGTGACACGTTCACGTGGGAACGGCGGGGGGGGGCCATGCCTCCCACTAAAGGTGGGAGCGGCGAACTGCTCTAGGGAAGCGGCCTTCAGCGACGGCGAAGCTGATGAGATGCGGAGAGGAGGCAGTATGCGGGAGTTGCGCTGCGCGCCCTGGGTCTCCCTGAGGGTAACTGTGAGTTACGGGCGACGGCGCTGAGAACCGGATTTCTAACACTTCTTCTGGGCCACAACAAACTCCCTCCACGTAACCTAACATTAAAAGAGAAAGAAAAAGCGCCCTGCCTATTATGATACCAGTATAACAATTTTAAATTCACTTAGGACTTTATACAAGTTAAAACTGATAAACAATCCGAATCTAAACGTGTTGTATGAGTAAGACTCATGCTCCAACATGCGGCACGCTGCTTTGGTAGTATCTGTTATATATTATAGTACGCACTTTCCCCCCTCCCTGGGAATATGCGGCTACGATGTAGTGTGTGCGTTCACCCCTGCGGCTCACAGTAGCTTGAAACCTCCGCTACTGTACCTGATCTGTTGATGACAGCAGCCATCCACTTGCTGCGGATCCTACATGTGGGAAAAATCCAATGCTGGACAATATATAACATCACACCAGTAGAATATATGGGTTTTACTGCAACATGGATATATCACTCTACCCCCAAATATATAGTATATATATATATATTTATATATATTTATATATAATAAATATACTTTCTGTGTATGTGTGACAGTGTGACATGGTGTGACATCATTGTAAATATTGGTCCTGGAGTTAGTACAATGTGTGATATGGATGTGAGGTTCTCCTTTAAGAGTGGAGTATCGTATTTTCCCTTGCCAACATCATCACATGATGAGTAATGTGACGCTCCCCAAATGCTGAAACATTAAAAGTCTGAATGTTATGCAAATAGACACTCAGCTGTGACACCATGCAGGGAATGCGCCCCACCTGTAATGCAAATGACGTTTGTAGTGTGAGCAATGAAACGTAAACAGTACTAATCTGTTATAAACTCCCGCTCCATTGCCATTCCATTGATGTACAGAAGATTTTTTTTTTCTAATTCCGTTTTCCGTCAAGCCTTATCGATCGTTCTCTATCCTTCTCTCCTGCTCTCTCCTCCCTCCCAAATGCCAATCCTTTAGTGGCGGGCGAAATCGGCCATAACATCTCAATTCGTAGTGCCGATCAGGCCCCATACGCTGTTTTTTTTTGTTGAAAATCCCAGCCGATTCAAAAAGTGGCGATCAGTGTCGAAAACAGGCTTTATCGGCGTCGACTGGCATACCACTAACGCTCGAAAACCCTGGCGATATGCAGCACTTACCGGCCCTTACGATCTCAAACCCTAATTTTGGCTATAACCATGGCCATATTTTTCCCTTATCAAACGCTGTACTGCATGAGGCCCCTTATCTCCATAATTTTTTATATCAACGTGGAATATTTCCTTTTAAAACATGACTGTTTCTATCCTCACATAAAAACCGTTCTCGAAATATACAACAAACAAGCAGAGAACGTGAAAATCTCACTTCCCCAAAAGTTCCATTTGTATGCCGAAGATTGATGAAACTTGTCAAATGTAGCCAATGTTGGACAACATTTAAACAAAAAATTCTGCAAAATATGTACAGGCATCACACAGTTGGGATCAGAGGTTTTTTCTCTGTAATGAGATATTTCTGGCATGTTTTTTAGCAAGAACACATACCTGTACTTTTGTCACCAGCCGCACATGCACAATCTGCCCCCATTTGCAAACTTTTCAGAAGGTTTTTCTTATCTTCTAGGTATGAAATGGTTTGTTTAATGTCCTGGAAGAAGTGGTTATATGACTGACGCAACTTATCCTCATTTGTGACCTGCAAATCCCCTTACATCTAGAGAAGGATGTCCAACAATGTGTGTAAACGGAGCACACCGCAACAGGACAGAACAAAAAGTCATGACATAAAATATTTTATTTACTCACAACTAAGACAATATCAGGTTTAAAAAAAACGCATTTAGGCGCTCTTGCGCTTTATTTCAACCCCTGACTTATCTTGGGAAGGACAGTAAATATAAATTTGTGTAAAAAACTTTGCTTTATGGTAAGAAATGTCCCAAAAAACTTGACTACAGCTCTGATCTCAATCTTGTTAGAGTCAGTAAAAGCAGTTCTGACACACTAATTTATCAGTATGACAGGGCAATTAACTTCAGGTTAGCTTATTACGAAATCTCACTTTGGCATGGGATCTGCAGTTTTTTTATCTAATACTAGTGTTGCAGTCGTGTTTTTGCCAATTTATTTTAAAACATATGAAACTCAAGGAGTCAGATTTCTTCCATAACTGTATGGGGAAGCGTACCACATACCTGGCTTTAACGTCCCTTAGTTGTCAGCTCTTTGGGGCAGGGCATCCTTTTCCTAATGTGCTTTTATGTCTGAAGCGGCTGATTCGCATTATGTTATATTATTAGTCCGTGTATACTGTCTGTAATCTCTAATGTATATAAAAAATGGAAAATATAGATACATAGATTTGCCTTGATAGGCATTACACTGTTTGGGTGTTCTAAGCCACGGGGTGTGCCCGGGGATGTATACCCAGGCAGGTGTGTGCAGGGGGAAGTTGTGCAGCACCCCTTGGCAAAGCCATACAGGTGCTTGATGAATCTGCCCAATTGGTCTGTGTACCATTTATCAAGAGCAAAATTTTCCTGTTGCTTTCATACACAAGGTGCAGATATTTCCCCTTATCACCCCCTCCCCGCCTCGCATCAGAGGTTGTTTTTTTAACTCTCTCTGATCTCTGACTCATTTATGTGCCTGGTAATACAGTACTATCGTTATGTTTTCTGTTTTATATATTCCTTTTTTTTTGTATACTGTCGCACCATTATGAATAGCATGTTTCTCTAATCCTTTTTTATGAACAAGCACTGTACGTCTTTTCTGATTCAGAGACGGCATAGTACTAGTACAATTGCTCTGGTTTGTGGGCTAAATGCTCTCTGAATGGCGAGAGACAAACTGGTGACTGTTCAATCCTCTCTGGCAGCACTTTGATAAATGGTCTTAGTTGGATCGGATATCCGAAAATGGGGGCACTCGCAGATCACGTGATGAAATCTGTAAAGAAAAAAAACAACATATAAGTGATCCAATAAAGTAATATATGTTGGTGTAAAACTGTTCTGTCCCACTCACAATGATAAATGTATTTGGTAGATCGAGATACCCCTCTCTCTGATGGAGCCAATGCACTACCAACCACCACCCCCTGTATAGTTGGTTTGTGTACCATGGTGTCGCTGTGGTTTATCCAATCAGGATAAGAGCTAAAGATATGCACCAATAGATATTATTTCCCAAATATAATGTATTGCACAAAAACATGATGATAGCAATTTTCACTCACATTTTAAGAGATGATACATTTATTTGAGGGACAGGGTGATCCCGGCTCGTGCGATTTCTGCACGCTATTATTCTCTTCAAGCCATCTCAATGATTCCCCTGAAGTAAGAAGTAGATCTACGAAACGCGCAGGATATTGCTTGTTTTTTTGTTTATTATTGCGTATATGAGCATCATTTTTAACTTTTGTGTCAGCCTCTACACTTCCGATATTGTTTCTGCACCCCTTCCGGCGGTTTGATCGCCTGTGTGACTACGTCAGCGCTGACTATTGCCAACACACCAGAGAGTGGGGTGGGGATCGCGGAAGCTTGCCCGTGTTCTTTGTGCACAGCAATTTTTTCCAACATATGACTTTAAGTTCTGATGTAGCATCAATATGATTCTTTTTGACGCAGTTTATTGTGGGACTCGACCAACTTGAAAGTCCCGTTCTGGACTGCGCATATGCTTATCAACTGTCACCTGCTGTGGAGGTCCCCCCGACGAGAATCTGTTCCGGTTTGGAGTACTAATAGCGGCCCGTGCGAGGTATCCACCATCCGTGAGTGGGAGGAATTTCATCACCAAGACCACATTGACGACCCGATTTGAGGGTCCCTTCCTGCTTGCTGTCCTGATCCCAAGGTGGACTTATGTGTTTAACCATGAGATGCTTAGGTTTTCTATTTATTTGATGTACGCAGAATTATTTTCCCTTTCATGAATATAAATTATTTTTTGATAGACTTCACCATGAGCGTATTGCGCTGTTTTTTTTCTTTTTCTTCCATCTTTCATGGTTTGTGTCAAGTTGGCAAACCATCCTGGTCCTGAGGCAGCAAAACAGCCCCAAACCATTCACACTCGCCATCACACTCCCACCACCATACTTGCTTGGTTTGAATGAGATGCTTCATAGAACGCAGTTTTTGGTTTTTTTCGACAAATATAAACATTTCTCATTGATGCCCAAATTCCACCTTTGACGATCTGTCCAAGAACATTGTTCCAGATGTCTTGTGGATCCATTTTGTGCTCTTTGTTGAACTTCCGATGGACAGCAATGTTCTTTTTAGATAGTAGTATTGGTTTCTCCTGGCTATCCTTCCATGAACACCGTACTTGTTCATGTCTTTTTCTGATAGTTTAGTCATTCAACACTCATATTACCAAGACGAGAAGTGGCCTGCAGATCCTTGGATGTTACTCTGGGTTCTTTGGGTGGACTTCCTGGGTGATTTGTCGGTTTGTTTCTTGAAAGAAATTTTGGTAGGACGACTGCTCCTGGGTGAGTGACTGTGGTCTTGAACGTCTCCATCTGCCTGGTGTAGCCCCAAATCCTTAAATGGTTTTATACCCTTTCTCAAACTGGTGAGGCTCAAATGGCAAACAAACAATATAAAGCCCTCTTAAAAGCGCTGACCTACACACAAAAATTGTGGAAAAATTGATACAAAATATGTGATTAACAATAAATTATATATAAATAAATAAAGCAGCCTAATGGAAACAAAAAACCACAGACTATTTCCCAATCTGTAAATACAAATAAACATACAACGAATCGTCCTGGCGCTGTGAAAAAAGTCCAAAATACCAAAATATCTCCCCGTGACCAACAAGGCAGTCTCTAGTACATGCTTTCCTAGCCATATTGATGGTCTTATAGTGGTTTTGTCAGACAGGGGTGTTGTCTTTTAATTAATGATGGTTCTGCTGCCTCTGAAATTACAGAAAAACAGCAGGGGCACGGCCACTTGCGTAGTAATGTTCATCAATTGTCCCTATCTAAAACCTGAAATCCTACTTCAGGAATAAGGGCTCGCAACGTACATTGGAGAGAATCTGCTGCCGACACCCCGTCCCTGAACTCCCAACCAGCTGCTCAGCTGATCGCTCGGTGAAGTTTGGGAGAAGTTGAAGGCATAAAACAAGAAGAGTAGGCACAACAGCTAATTGTGGAAGGAACATGATGGGCTTGTAATGGAGCAGCTTTCTCGGTGTTAACTATCGGTGCCTCTTAATATCCTATTTTCCCCTCGGCCCTGTGCCAGACCAGACTGCGTGGGATTTTTCTCGTTTGCCCCGCGTTTACCTTGCAATGTCCCTGAGCCAGGCGCGGTGTCCAATATCACACTCTTCTGTGCTGACCGCGGCCACGCCATGGGCCATAGGATGTGAGAGCGCTGCCAAGAGCAGATTGCCGGGATCGAGTGTATCGTAGCGGCGATCCTCTCCTCGGCGGTAGATTAGGAGCTGTGCAGGTTGGCGGACGCATTGTGAGCTGTATTTGGATAGTCCCTGTTTTTATGTAAGTGTGTTTTTAACGATTTACTTGTTCATTAAATGCCTGTACTTTTCACACTAGTATTGTTTCATATTCCACACCCTTTCCCCCCTCCCCCCCCCCACACCTCACCTGTGGGAGCGTTGGAGTGATTATCTCTATCGCATCACGCGAGTGAGGGGGACTCCTGCAGACCAGACCCACTGGTGTCCGTGAGCTGATCTGAGAGAAGGACGTGTGGACCAGATTCTCTTATCCACTGTACTTTTGCGGCCCTTATCCTTTGTAGGAATTTCAGGGTTTGTAGGGGACAATGATGAAACTACTACGAATTGGCGTGCCCTCTGGTTTTTCTGTAGTTCAGAGGCAGCAGAACATCATTAAAGACAACACCCCGGTCCTGACAAACGCACTATCAAATCATCAATCTGGCTAAGGAAGCCTGTACTAGAGACTGCCTTGTTGGGTTCCGGTATTTTGGTTATTTTGACAATTTTTTCACAGCGCCATGAACGATTAATTTGTATGTTTATTGGTGAGGCCTCAATAACTGATTTTCGAAGTCCTTGGAGATTTGTTTTGATTTGTGGCATGACTGTTTCCTTCCACACGTTCTGTTGGGGGTCTTCACCAAACTCACAAAGTTTCTGATCTATATAGGGTGGGGCCCCAAAACTCACCCCTGAGATCACCTTATTATTTAAACACCTGATCTAATTACCCCTTTTAATTGTGCTAAGCCAGGGTTTCACTTACTTTACACATACCCTGACTCTTAGGTTACTCATTGTTCTCCTAATAATTTTTTACATAATTTTGTTTCAAAGACGTGAATTAGTTCAATGACCATTTGTATATTTAAGAAAAGACGGTTTTTGATTGGCACGAAGGTTTCATGGAAAAACTAGGGATAACATAATTACATTGCAGTTCGAAACTTTTTCTCACCACTTGTAGATAGATACAGTAATAGATAGATAGACAGACCTACAGACCTACAGACAGACTACACTGATATCTTAAGTTAAGAAAAATGAGCACTCCAAAAAATCAAGAACGACATAATTGTACATTTTAATAAAACCCAATCTAAACCAAAAAATGATCAATTCTGTATATCAAGATAATCAACTATAATAAACTAGTGTAAAAGTGTACTGAATATCATATATAATACAAATAATATAATTCTTATATATAAACCTATATGTAAAATCGTACATATGAGTCAGACTTAACTGTCTTCTTGAGTAATCGCTACGCGTCTTCTATTATTATATAAAAATTGTTCTAAATGTTACTTGAAATTGTGTTTAATTGGCTAATTTTCCAAATTCCAACATTGCTACATTTTGTTAATTCCGGGACCACGTATACTGTACTATGGCACAACACAAAAACCTATGTTTCACCGCTGTTTTGCATATTATTGCTGCATCTTAAATACTTTGCACTGCAGTGGCCATTGGAGGCTCGCAAAACGTTTTAGAGGGAAAGAAAGTTTTGTGTGCGGGGGGGAACATTCCACAAGGCAAATGCCAGTTTGGACTGTTTTTGCACTCTTTTAGAATCAGAAGGGCTGCTTTGTCATATGTGCTGAGACGACTTTAATTTTCTTGCTACAAGAAGGATGTGCTGTGCCTGACATAGTAAACACGTTGTTTTACACTGCCAAAGCACACTATTTTCCTTAGATGATTGCATTTGAATGACCGTGCCATATGCTTTCTTCTTCATCAACCCCCTCCCAACCCCCCACCTCATGGTTCTCTCCCCCTGGTAAATGTAGCCGGCCATGCTGATAACCTTCATGGTCTATAACAAACTGCAGTGTAATGGCATGGTTTATTGGAAAAATAAGTCGATTTTTGTTTAAAGCATTATAGAATATGAAGTAGGAATGATAGCGTTAAGGCTGAGAAAAGTGGTGCGTGGGGTGGGTCCTGCTTTAGTAAGGCATTAATAACAGGTGTATTGGTTTTGAGAGATGACAATCGAGAACCCTCCGTTGTGACTTTCAAAGCCCCAGTTCCGCACTCACCGTCCTGGACCTTGCTCGTGTTAATCATCTGCCCATTTTATTAGGCATTTATAAAGTTTTTGAGGCCGGAATCTGCCTTTCCTGTGTTTAATGCCATATACAGCACAGGAAGGAGAAGGAAAGTGGACTTTCTTCTGTAACTGAGGCTCAGTGTTTTCTTTCTCCACTGGTTTTCGGTGACGGGATACTTTGTGCAGGGGTGGCCCAACGCCTGTACCCAAGGGCCCCAACTGGTCAGGTTTTTCAGGATTCCTCTTCACAGCACGCTGGTTCATTCATTATGGAGGACCAGACTAGCCCCTGAAAAACCTGAACCTGTTGCCGCCCGCTGTATTTCGCCTCCCAGTTTGCGTCAATACTCCAATAAGTCAGCTCTCTTTTGTTCTCTCGTGGGATGATAGAATGAGTATCACACACACACACTTTCCTTGTACTAATCTAAACGATATAGAGAACATTGGTCTGAGACAAGTTTTATAATTGTTGCCAAGACATAACCGTAATTTAGGTCATCATAATTAATGCGGATATCATTATGGTTTTGCAGTTAATCATAGTCTCAGTGATTCCCACATCTGCCCTTAACTCTTGAGTCCTGTTGATTTCTAATCACTGCACACGGTGTGATATTATAGACAGACCCGGAGTGGGGAGGTGTTTGAATGAGTACACCTCAGTGTGAAATTAATCACTATTTCATAATTTATCATCCTTGTCACGTTTCAGCCCGGTTCTGAAACTACACGTGATACTCCTTGCATCCAAAAGGCCGCTGCAGTACTGTCATTTTATTGTTAGGCCTATTTTAATTCGTGAATTTTTTTTCCCCTTTAAAGTGAGTTGGGTGCTAATCACTTCTAGGGCCTTATTCTGCAGGTGTGATAAGTGAAGATGTCGTGGTAATCCAGGGAAGCCACGTTATCGCGGTGTTCCCATTGATAGCACATTATCTGCACTTATCCACCTAATAGCAGCCGGTGCGCAAAACTCCCCTCCCTGTGCCCCCCCTTACCTGCTCTCCTCGCCTCGGTCGTGCCCCCCTCGCATCATGATCTCAAATGAATGCTTGCGGGATCATGTACATCACTCACGTGACCCCCAAAAACGTCATTTGAAGACGTCACGCTCCATGGCACAACAGGCGTTCATTTGGACGCCGCGTTGTCCATAGAGACACGTGACCAAGCCTGTAATTCCGTTTACAGAGGGTCTCAACTGCTCTCAGCGCGGTGCCTTTGTAAACGCCGCACCCCCCCAGAAAGTCTCAGACCCCCCTGGGAGGCGCCCCCCCAGTTTGCGCACGACGTCTTTACAGAATAAATACCCCTGTTCTATGATGTAAATGGAAATAACAGTGCGTTTTAAGAATAACTTAAATAATTGGATCCATTTGACTACTTGTTTCATCATTCTTTTCATCCTAGCTAGTTAAAATAGACCGTGTTAGTTTATAGTATTTTCCCTATTCCAAATCACAGCAGAAAAAGACTGAAGAAAACAGAGTATAAGTTTAAGGCATTTCCAGACGTACAGTAGGATGTGTAACGTCATCAAGCTTCGCTTTGCCATACGCGTTGAAGTCACTGGCCTTATCATAACGTATCTTTCCACTTTAGCTAAATGCTGGAGAAAAGTGCAAAATGATGGTGAAATTGCGTCATTCTGTTGTATATTGAGAGCAAATAAAATACCACTTGTGGAGCAACCTTCCATCCTCCATTTCGGGCAGGCTGTACCATGCCCTTCCCCTTATCTCTTGGAATACAAATCAGGGCTGGTTTTACATATGGCACCCTAGGCACTTAACCTTTTTGCCGCACTGGCCTCCCCCCCTCCTCTGCAGCATTGTCCCGACCTCCAGGCGATGTTTTCCCACGTCATCGGACGCCATGTCCATCACATTGTCATGGCAATGCGTCGCCACATGACATGTTGATCATGTGCGCCGCAAATGCTGCAGGAGAGGGTGGCACTCAGGGTAGGAGGTAACTGACCTTTACGAGTCCCCCCTGGCATCAATGTAATTGTTGTGGAGAAGAGAGCAGGCCTCTTTTACCGCACACGGCCACCCCGAAATTTGCTGGCGCCGCTAATTTTTAGGCCCAAATTCAGGCGTGCATGCATGCTTCCACTTTAGCAAGCCAGGGATTCTGGTAAATTACTGCAATGAGCACACGCCTGGTTTAAAGACGTCATACCAGACCCCTATCGCCCCAGGAGCATACTGTAAGCGTGTACAGGGTTCTTTAACAAAAATGGATAAGAAATAAAGAGTGACACACTAAGTTCTCATGTGCATGTCATACCAACAGAATCCCTGCTGCAAGTGGAAGCACTGTAGCACGGCCAAGGGGGGCGCAAGAGTTTCTGGGGGGGGGGGGGGGGTGTCGGTGCTTTTAGAGGACCCACGCTCTTCCCCAAGCATTTAAATTAAATGCCAGGGGAGTGTGCGCAGGCCTCTTTAACTCTCTTACCTGTCTCCGGCGGCTTCTGGCAACGCGGCATCCAAATATGATGGGGGGGAATAGGAGGGGAGAGCAGCAGGGGGCAGAAGTAAACATTTGCGCACACCTGTTCTAAGCATACTGGGAAACGCAGGGTCAACGACCTGGTCCTGAGACATGTGAAGGTGCTACAATGGGTATTTGTATTTGCTGTACACTGTACGGTGAAGGTTTTTTTGTCCCTTTTTAACCACCCTAACGTATTAAATCGTGTGGGTCGAGATTGATACGGTGTTGCAATTCTGAAGAATGGACTTTTCAAGAAAAGTGTATCGAAAATGCAATTGGGGAAAACTCCAATGATTTGAAGCAATTTGAAAAGACATTTGACAAGCCCTTAAACTTAAATCAGAGTATTACTATTGATTGTATCAATATAACTAATACCATCGAAGTCCTCCTCTTCAGGGTTGGCCCTCTCAATACCCCTCACCTGCCTGAAATGTTTGCCATTATAGGCTTCTAATAATCCCAAGCCGAGTCAAAGCAATTGGTCAGACTCGCATTTCCTCATGTTTTAAACAGCAACACCAAACAGAACTGGATATGCCTGGAACGCCAGCTAACGGACGCTCCAAGCACCGGACTTCAATCTGCTTCCCTTAACTTCTTTGGACCCTATTTATGCCTGTTGCTTTGCTGGTAACATCCAGGAAGGCTACGGCCCAGTGAGCTCGGTCGCGCTCGCACGGGCGCCTAGCGGGCCTCGTCCCTTCACCCAGCGATCTGAATGTTTCAGATCACTCACGGTGGGGGCATGGCGGGGAGCGCCGCCATGACTTCACGCGCGGGTTCGCCCCTAGTGGCTGAACCGCCGCCGGACGTGGCCAGACGCTTGGCTGCCGCGCCAAAAGAACAAAATATTGCTTTGGAAAGGTAGTCGCGCTGTCGCGCTTTTTACGTGCGCGCACGTACCTTGTAACCTGTTCACATCGCGCAACGCCACACACGCGCAGTGGGGACGAGCTAAGAAAGGCTATTTTTCGGATTGGTTTCTCCTGAAAGGGAAGATTACGGTTGGTTTATGACCAGTGGGAAAGGGCCTGAAGAAGGGGTCCCCCCCCAAAACATTGCCCCCCTGGTTCTTCTCTGTAATTTTTTCCTGGATGTTTTTCTTGAAAGATTTCCCCCCCCCCCTCCCCCTTTTTTTTTCTTTTGGACTCTTCATCACTATTTCTATTTTCTTTTAAGGGGATTTTTTTTTTAAAGCCAGATCTTGCTACGCGACATTACCAGCTTTTTGGTATTTCTCTGTGCGCAGACTTTTTTGGGTTTGGGCCCTTGGAAGAAGTACTCTTTATTATCTTTATTGTGGTTTTTTCATTTGTATATCACAGATCCATTCGCTGTTTACTTTTCCACCTATTTTTAGACAATACTATTAGTAAAGTCCTATTTCTGAATCTCTGGATTTCATATAGTTTTTCATGTTTTGAGTAACCCTATTTGTCCCTTGAATACAATACTGTCAGATTAGAACGCTAACAAACATCTGTTAGTGTCTCCCTTTTTCCAATCACGACTAGAATTAACCAAATTATATCACCAGCTTCAACCCCCCTTATAACGCATGTGCTTGGGGTCCAAAGATCACATATCTGATCGCTTTACAAATAATTATCAATGTATGCATTGTACATACAAGTATTTTTTTTTTTTGTCATCATCTTGTTTTAAAGTATTCATAAATTAGGCAATGGGAGCCACGCTTGCACATCTGTTATAAGCGGATTCGCGTTGTTTGTTTAAAAGATCGCGTTAATAACAGGGGTTGAGCTGTATTTAGTCTAAACCCAGAGGAGCACGTGTAAATTACAAACCCAGTTCACTGGCGGAAACTGGAGTGCTGTGCAAGTCACAATGCCACATATTAAAGGTCTTTAAAATGCTTGTGTTTCAGATGGTATAGCTTTTAAACCTTGAAAGTCTACCATACTCCTTTAAAACTAAAACTGCTAATGTCCTTTCTCTATTATGTTCCTGTTGTGAAGGGGTTAACACCAGCATATTTATCCGTGGTTGTAGAATGTATCAAAACCGTACGACAACTGTAAGTATTTATCAACTGTTAGAAGCAACATGTTAATAGTTAACGAGGCATAAAATGTTATGGATTTTTCTTCACTATCCTCATGGCCAAGCTGTAGTTTTGGCTTTGCCTAGGCAAGATCAGTCTTTCAAAGAAAAACCCGTTAATTGTGTTAAAGCCGACGATGGGTTGCATGGGATTGTACAACGTGATGAAGATATGTTGCGGATCAGAATGAAGATTATGTTCAACACATCTTTCGGCAAAAAGGAGGACTGGGTCCAGCAGTATATTGGTGGGCTTGAAAGCTGATGTCACTCTGGGAGGGATCAATTTCACTGCTCTGCCTTTGAATTTATGTGAATTAACTCATGGACCTACAATTTGATACTGGACATGTCTGATGGCACTTTTGAAAACTACTAAAACGCATATATAACACTACCCTCTGCCATTACTCAGATTGTCACGCCGACCCCAAGTGCGTCACCAAACACATTTGTATATATACAAATATTATATGTTAGAGTGACAGTACCAGTGTTGAGCCGGCTTCAATATCAAAAAATAAATAGATGATACGTTCTGTGGCTAACGAATGCTTTTCTTGTGCGACTTTTCGAGATACACTGATCTCTTTCTTCCGCGATTGTTACCAATGAATGAAAGCACGCAGCAAGGGTTTTACTTACTTAAAACAGTGCATCTTGTATGTTATTCTGTGCTTATCCCTCCCCCGTGTGTGGCTGTGATTTATGGCTAGAGGTGTTAAATGGTTTCCTGAAAGTTAGTGATTAAGAGTGTGTGGTGTGTTTGTGTATCTGTGTATATAATGAATGGAGAGTCCCACAGTGTATACAGTGCTTACAAGTGTGGGTGGAGCGGGAGTTAATAAATCCCTGGGTGTGGGTAGGTGTGGACAATGTGAGAGATTGTAGCACTAACTTAAATTGTGTAGATCTATGTGGTCCTATGGTGTATGGGCTTGAAAAACAAGGATATATTATTATGTGTAAGAGCCAGCTGTGTGTGCTACATATAGCCAGTATGTACGACAGCCTTTAGCGCTCATCGGGAAGAGAGTTCACTTTGTCAGTAATGACTCAATACAATTTGGCCACCCTCCCCCGCCCTCATAGCATACAATTTAGTCTGTTATCAACCTTGCCGTTGCTTGTACATATTTGGCGCTATATAAATAAATACATACAATACAATTGTCAATGTTTCAATGCCCCAACGTCCATCTTCATGCCACAATTTGCCTTAAACAAAGGATACCAAGAAAGGGAGTGACACCTCTCAAATAGGGTACTCAAGGGTAATGAAAAAAGAACTAAATCAACTTTTAATAAATTGAATACTATGAAAAATCATCACAATGAAGACAATTTTAAAAGTCTCGACCGCATCATAGTATGAAAACGGTAAGTCACACCAATGATTACAATGTACTTATAGCAAAATAGCACCCTCAAATATATATTTATAAATGATAAACATATATGTAACTTCATTCAGGATTCCTACAAGGAATCCGCGTATCTCTAACATGGCAGCCAGGTGGCAACTATTAAATAACCCAAACAAGACTATTACCCAGAGCAACTCATGCTCCGGGTTATACAGTCTCCGGTTAAGAACACTTAAATCTGTAAGAATCCCACACTGACAAAATAATTTCAAAAGTCATTACAGTCAACCCAGTTAAGAGGTGCATGAGTAGTATGTGAATGTATTTATGAATATCACTGGTGTGGCGGAAATAGATCAGCCAAATTATATATATATATATCCTACTGAAAACCAATATTAAAGTACTTCAGCACTAATCTCATACATAACTTGCTATTTTTATCAGCTATTGAACAGAAATAGATAGGGACCAAAGGTTATTTCTTAGTACGTCATTGTTATGGAATTGCAATTACCGTTTGAATCATGTTGGAATATTTTAATCCAACGTCTCTAAACCCATTCTTCTTGCCGGCAATCTACCACCGACCGCTCCCCTAAAGCCCCCACTACAATCCCTGACTATATCTCAGTTTCTGGCTCAATTTCTTCTCTGAATGGCTATTGCCATACGTGTGCTTCCTAATAAACTCTATTTGGTCTGTAGTCCTTATCCCTAAAACCTCGGACAACTGCCCAGAGTTGTCCCAATCTTCAAAAGTGGGGAACCAAACCCCTGTCTACAAAACTACAGGCCAATCTCTCTTATCCCAATACTATCGCAAAGGTCATGGAAAAATGTGTCCACTCCAAATTAAGCGATTACTATCCAATACAAATTTCTTTCTTTAGCTAACTCAATCTGACTTTTGCCGAAAACACTCCATGGTAACTACTCTGGCGAAAAGTTTGCAATAGATCCAGTTGGAAATGGAACTGGACAACTCACTGTGCAATTTTCCTAGATTTTGCAAAGGCGTTTGATTTTTACTGTTGATCATGCTATCTTGCTTAACAACTCCATGCTCTAGAAAGGGGAACATGCTTTAACCTGGTTTCACTGCTACCTACCAGGTAATTCCAACATTTGTCCAATCTCTGGCTCTACTCCACCGACCCCTTGGATATCACCTGTGGTGTCCCGCAGGCTCTGTTCTGGGGCCCCTACTCTTCTCATGTTTCATCAATGACTTCCCAACAGTCTTGTAATGGAGCCTCAATACAGCACGTATGCAGATGACCCATATCTTATATGCACACCGCCTTAAACCTCTCTGACCTTGGATCACATACTTCAATCTGATTTTTCGAGACTTTGAAAACTGGATTAACCAAAACAGAACTGTTTTAAACTTTACACACAATACTGTTAAAATGGTATTTGGTCCCACGTCTACATTTTTAAAAAGCTAAACCAATGAACTGAACTACAGATCAGGACCAACTCTAATACCATCATATCCTGTCACTAGTTTTTAAAAAATTCTATCTGGGCATATTGTTTGACTCCAATTTAACCTTTGGGTTCACATTGAGACCCGACATCTAAAACCTACAGTAATGCCAAACTAGGTATAACTTTGTAATAAACAAATCCTTCCTAAAGCCGCTGGTCTGAAGCACATTGCACATGCAATTCCATACCAATTATAGACTATGTGGAAATATTAATATGGTCCAACCCCAGTCACCTAGCAACTGCAACCTCTACAAAAAAAAAAACTTTTTTTCACCAACCTATCTCACTTTCTCCTCTTAAGGTACTAAAACAACCCATCCTGTGAAATGTTCAAAAACTAATTGGCCATCCCTTGAGTATAAGGAGCAGTTTACTTTTTTTCCTTTCTTGCCTATAACTTCTTTGTGGCACGCTCCCCACCTATCTGAACAAGCTCTCTCCCCCCTACCACACGCAGCACTTATCACTGAGATCTTACTCCAAAAGATGTTCAGGGTTCAAAGGTCACCAAAGATCTGGACGCCCTCCTTCTCTTACACCGTGCACTCACAAACTGGAACTCTACTCAAACTCTCAGCTGCTTACCCACCAGTTTAAATTCATTCAAAACTAAGCTGTCTCACATTTTACTTGGTCGGTAAAACTGTACATACGCCTATACTATATTATATATTTAACTGATCATGCAATATCTTTAAATATAATGTTATACACTGTTCATTTACATAATGTAACCATGTATTGTCATCTATATGCCCAGGATACTTGAAAACAGTAGGTAAAGTTCCAATTATTATTTCCAGGTTCGGTGTGTGCATATCCGGCACCACTAAGCTATCTTGTAAACATACTGGACACCTAACCAGCTCCTCTTGAACCGCCCAAACATGACCACAACATATATATAAGATATGATGTCAAGAGAGTGCCTACTGAGCAGCAAAATATATACTTAAACCATATACCGAACATAAAACACAACAAGCTCAGTTTTTTATAGCACATCCATTGAGACTCATACACGGTCAGTGCCTAAATATATATGTATAAATATCTAATAAGTAAAATGGTCTTTTAGTTTTGGACATTTGGCCAAATTTTGTAATCCCTGAGCCAACGCCAGAGGCAGACCACATATCAGGGGTCCCCTTACGCCTAATATAAATCTTAATACCTGTGTAATAACAGAGAATGATTTATAGTAAATCTGTATATTAGTTGGCCAAAGTTCTAAGTGCTGACTATACAGAGTGGCTTCCAGGTAATGTACCGGTTAATAAAGCTTTTTCAGTCAGTCACTTAGAACTTTGCACTAATATTGGACAGATTACTATTATAATATTCATTCTCTCTGTTCATTTACACAGTTATAAGAATTTATATTAGCAGTTAGGGACCATCCTGAAATGTGGTCTTGCCTTGGCGCTGGCTCAGGGGCTTACAACAATTTTGGCCAAAATGTCAAACTAAAAGACCATTTTCTTAGTAGATATTTATACATATATATTTAGGCACTGTACCGTGTAGAGTCTCACTGATGTGCTAAAAACTGAGCTTTGTCTTGTTTTTATGTGTTTCTGTCTCTGGTTTTAAGTATATATTCCCATGCTCAGTAGCACTCCTCTGTGACACTCATATGCTTATATAATGTTGTGGTCATTTTGGGGGTTCAATAGGAGCTTGTTAGGTGTCCAGTAGCGTTTTACATGTTCTTGTCGTCAGCAGTCATGGCTGATTGGGAGGTTGGCACCTCCTTCCTAATTAGCTCACCCCCTCCACACATTTAAATGGTTATGGGCCCTCACTCCATAGCATCTTCCACTCAGGGGAACTCGCCTGCTGCGAGTTGGCTGTGACATCTCTAATACAGAGTGCTTTTTCTGGTAATGTACAGGTTAATAAAAGCTTCAGTCAGACTTAGAACTTTGCAACTAATATGACAGATTACTATAAATCATTCTTCCTGTATTTACACGGTTATAAGATTATATTAGCGTTAGGGACCCCTGATATTTGGTCTGCCTTGGCGTTGGCTCAGGGGCTTACAAACAATTTTGGCCAAAATGTAAACTAAAAGACCATTTTACTTTAGATATTATCAAATATATTTAGGCACTGTACCGTGTATGAGTCTCACTGATTGCTAAAAACTGAGCTTTGTCTGTGTTTTATGTTTCTGTCTCTGGTTTTAAAACCACTAGCTATCTCAAATGTTTTCTCTCCTCCTGTGTGCCTTGATCCAAAAGTTATAGATAATTATTTCAGCTTTTTTTTTTTTTACAGACTTTGACCGAATAGCTTCTAAATGGTTTTTATCTGCCTTATGTGCAATATGTAGTGACTATAATTATCTACCTAAAAAAAGAAGAAATATGAGTAAATAATTTGCATCTCCGGTTTGAGATTACGAGAGAATCCCTTTGGGTATGAGTGAGATTACCTTCCCATTGACTGTTTGACAGTAGATCTGAATGCAGGATGCCATATACTTCTAATAATAAGGCTCTTAGAACCACAGGTGTACAACATTTAACAGGACCAACGAAACACGAATACTTCAGTGATGCTCCTTCATGTATTTATTAAATTAAGTTCATCCTACAATGCGTTTACTTTGGTCCACAGTCACTTGAATTTATATATGTTTTGTCAATATTTGATGTGGGCACCTCTGTCTTTTGTTACTTGTATTAGATACTAACCAGGACTAGAAATAGCTGCAGTATAAATATTTTTTTTACTAGACATTGGAGATTATGTTATTAAGCTTCTGCCAGCAGTCTAGAAGCAAGATCTTTTTTCCGCTTGAGCTCATCAAATATAAGAAATGTACAGTTCTGTTTACAGGAAGTGGGTGCCCTGGCTCCAACCTTTGACCGAGACTTGTTCCACGTACAACAAGGGAGAAACGAACTACATAATTGTGATAATTTGTGACCGGTAACTCCCTATTAACTCATAAATTTATCACTTTATGCCACTAAATCACTCCACAAATCCCAATTTAATGCAATGAGGTGCAGCTTGGGACTTTGTTTGTACATTGTTGATGAACAGATCTCCCGCAATCTCCAAATCTTATGTGTATGAAAACCTGTTCGAATGATATGTTTGGTCCATTGAAAGGTACAACCTACAAAATATCAGTAACTTATTGCAGGGAGATCCATGTTTAAAGTATACCCATTAGCATAATTTTAGGGCAATCAGCATTAATACACAGTTCCCATTTAAAAAAAACAAACAATAATATTATATATGTATATATAAATCTTAATATATAAAATCGAAAGGTTGGTACTAGCTGCTGGTGAATCTGTTGGTCCTCAGCACTCTGGCCATCAGATTGGTGGCTCTATGACGTCACCCGGCTCTATGTGACGTCACCCACTCTCTCTCTCCTCTCTCTCCCTCTCCCTCCCCCCTCCCCCCCCACCGTCTCCCGGACGAGGGGAAGCACGGCGGCTGCCCCCCCTGCCCTCCGCCAATGCTCACTCCTCTCCCTCCCCTGCGGGGGGGCAGCAGCCTCCGGAAGGACCCTCCTCCTGCAGATGCCCCCGGTAGATGCAGCGAAACCACGGACAGGCGGGGGGTGGTATTCAGTCAGGAAGGGGGGGGGGTTAGTCAGGAGAAGGGGGGGGGAGTTAGTCAGGAGAGAGGGGGGGAGGGAGTCGGAGGAAGGTGAGGGAGTCAGAGAGAGAGGGGGAGAGGGAGTCGGAGAGAGGGGGGGGGAGAGAGGGATTAGTAGAGAGAGGGGGGGGCAGGGCGTCAGGAGAGAACGGGGGGGAAGCCTGACATGGGGGGGAAGCCTGAACAGCTGTGAAGAGGGGGGGAAGGGAGTTGAGAGGGAGGATGGGGGAGGCAGTACATTACATCACGGGCAACGCCGGGTATATCAGCTAGTATATGCATATGATAAAGAAACAGCGCCCTGTAATGCACCAATCACCAACTGATAACTCAAAAGTAGCTAAAACAATATTGCAATAATTGATGGCTAGCTTACTATAATGGTTAAGGTTGTGAACTCTAACTAATTAATATCAAGACAATCTATGTAAAAAATACTTTATAATAAAATGTTGGAAATAAAAAAAAATTAAAAAGTCCAAAAACCATAAAGATAAAGTCCAAATGCAATGAGACCTCAAGGTCAATCTTGGTACGTATCTGGATACTGGCAGCCTTCTTCTTACACCGGTGCTGCCCGCAGACCAGACCCGTCCCCTGTGCTGAAGGGGGAAGTAGGAATACACGCACCCGCAGCAAAGGGAGCGCGTCCGGAGTGTGGTGTTAAGCGTTGCCAGGCCAGATGTAGGTAAGATAGACAATACCTGCTGGTATCGGTTGTAGGAATAGAATAGTGGATGCCTTGCCGAGGTCAGGGATGAGTGAGGGCTCAGAGATGCCTGATAAGGCTGGGCTGACCAATCAGGGATGGAGGCGAATCAGGAGGGAGAGAATGCAGGGAGCCTCTAAGGATTGATGCGGCTGATATAACCAAGGTGAGCACTGGTAGTACTCTGAGTGTGCCCGTGCGGTGTACGGGGGCGGAGCCTTACTGCAGGGGTGGATGCTAAAGAACGGATGCTGGGCACGTGCACTTTAAGTTGCGCGTGCATGCGGCCAGCGTTGGAGGAGGGCACACGTGTGCACGTGGGACGGAGGGGCCATGCCTCCCACTGAGAAAGGGGGGGAGCGGCGGAACTGCTGAGGGAAGCGGCCTGCAGCGACGGCGAAGCTGATGGAATGCGGGAGAGGAGGCAGGTAGGCGGGAGTTGCGCTGCGCGCCCTGGGTCTCCCTGAGGGTAGACTGTGAGTTACGCGGACGGCGCTGAGAAACCGGATTTCTAACACTTCTTCTTGGGCACAACAAACTCCCTCCACGTGACCTAACAGTAAAAAGAGAAGAAAAAGCGCCCGATCCTATTATGATACCAGAGTAACAATTTTAATTCACTTAGGACTTTATACAAGTTAAAACTGATAAACATCCGAATATAAAGCGTGTTGTATGAGTAAGACTCATGCTCCAACATGCGGCACGCTGCTTTGGTAGTACTGTATATATTATATGTAACGCACTTTCCCCACTCCCTGGGAGATATAGCGGCTACGATGTATGTGGTGCGTTACCTGCGGCTCACAGGAGGCTTGAACCTCCGCTACTGTACCTGATCTGGTTGATGACAGCGCCTCCACTTGCGCGGGATCCTAACAATGTGGGAAAACTCCATGCTGGACAATATAATAAACATACACCAGTAGAATATAATGGGTTTTACTG
>WSYH01004521.1:21955-52618 GCA_036426205.1 Ascaphus truei | reverse complement strand
GTTGCTAGGAGTGCAAGTGCTGTTGCTGGGAGTGGGAGTGCTGTTGCTGGGAGTGGAAGTGCTGTTGCTGGGAGTGTGAGTGCTGTTGCTGGGAGTGTGAGTGCTGTTGCTGGGAGTGTGAGTGCTGTTGCTGGGAGTGGGAGTGCTGTTGCTGGGAGTGGGAGTGCTGGTGCTGGAAGTGGGAGTGCTGGTGCTGGGAGTGGGAGTGCTGGTGCTGGGAGTGGGAGTGCTGGGAGTGGGAGTGCTGGTGCTGGGAGTGGGAGTGCTGCTGGTGGCTCAGTTGCTGATGGGGTGTCTGGTGGTGGCGTGCTTGCTGGTGGCCAGCTTTTGGAGTCTCTTCCATTGGAAGAAGGAGAGTCCAGTCAGCAGCAGGCAAGCTCTGAGCCTAAACGTGCTCGGAAGAAACGTGTGGAGAAGCCACGTAGTCCTCGCTTCAATGACCAAGAAAATAGGGCTCTTGTCACTGGGATTCTGGAGCACTATGACAGTCTCTATGGACATTTACTAGGTAAGTGTACCTTTCCATTTATTTTTCAAATACATGTGATCCTAGGTCATGTGAGTTTTGTTAATATGGAAATATGGGTACAGAATATCTTTCTATGTTAATTAGTGTGGAAACACATCTTTTTATCATGCGTTACAAGGACAACAATTTGCGATAACTGCATACAATATTAATGCAACCTTGCTTACATGTATAGATTTAGTAGTGAATGCTCATGTGCTTCACATATTACACCTAAAACAGCATGTTTGCTTTCTCTTGGAACAGCTAGCAGTGTAGGAAACTGGTGGTTGTATTATTATGAATTAACGTCATATATTTTGTATGTTTTTCAAGCGCGGACAAGTTCATCAAGCAAAAAAGAAATGTGGGACACAATAGTAATTGGTGTCAATGCGTGTGGGAATCGTGTCAGGGTCAAGGAGAATTGTCGCAAGAGATTTGACGATATTAGGGCAAAATTAAAAAAGAAAATACAAGACCAACGCGTGCATGCTACTGGCACTGGAGGTGGCCCGCCACCACAGCGTCTGATATTAACTCCATTGGAGGAGCTGCTTCGGGGAAAATTACTTCCCGTCGTCGTGGAGGGTTTGCCCGGTGACAGGGACATCGGAATTTATCCCTCACAATTTCCACCAGGTGAGAAATATTACTGTACT
Source organism: Ascaphus truei (assembly GCA_036426205.1). Taxonomy (NCBI): domain Eukaryota; kingdom Metazoa; phylum Chordata; class Amphibia; order Anura; family Ascaphidae; genus Ascaphus; species Ascaphus truei. The sequence continues at coordinate 51,448 of WSYH01004521.1, read as the reverse complement.
AGGCGTGTCGTTGCTTACAGTTATTTTAAACATTTCCGCTGCTTTTTATAGTGTCTTCCCAATATAAGCATACCTACATCTATATATGTATATGTCTGTTTCTCTCTCTCTCTCTCTATATATATATATATATATATATCTATATATATGTGTGTGTCAAATTAGACATATATGTTGTAGTCCTACTAAAAGCAGTAACTAATATACCACGTTGCATTGCGTGCTCATTTGCATGTGAATTCCCACAATGCTTTGCTGCAGTGGAAGCAATTTATGGTGGGCGAAGATGGGGAACAACAGGGTAGCACACATGTGTAACACATGCTAATGAGAAATTATTACTAGCTACTGTTACAGAACATAAATATGTATAATATTAATGTGTATATTATTAATTTAACTCATACAAACACGACATTACTGGCTATTCTAATCATGCATCGAATATATTGCATGCAACGGCCTACAAACATCACTAGCACAAACAAATGTCTAGTTGTTTATTAAAAGGTCCATTTTTGCTTTATGTCATATACAGACAGCATAATGAGGCACACGTAGCATATGTTATGTCATTGTGTTCATAACTTGCACACTTCAGACGACTATTTTGCTCCTCTACCATTGTGTTAAAGCAGCTGCAATGAATATGTCATCACAGCATACACGTCAACAGAGGGGGTGGGGTTCAGCACACACCCAAATTACAGGGTCATCTTACGGTCAACTTAGTTCACACCATTTTCACCTGTTTGAAGTAATTGTAAGGTCTGCCTGATTAGGGTTTTTGGGGAAGGGAATACCGTTCTTACAACCTGACTAGCAAAACTGAAGGTAATCACACTCATTTGAAAGCTTAACTCTAGGTACTAAATCCCCCAACAAGTCATTACTTATCAAACCGTACGTCACACATTCGTTCACTCATATCTATAGTTGAACTGATATCAACAACACATTATCACACACTGCATGTGTTGTGTTGTTGAGTGACAGCCACATTCAGGTGTGCCACAGCTTCTATTAATGTACCACACATATGCTCTACCAAAAACAAATCTTTTTGCTATATGACCACCTTCATGATAACCATTGTGAATGTTCATCTCATGATACTTATGTACATTATGATACTGATATGACTACACAACATATGATTTTTATCTACAAATGTAATCAATTTATCCTAACGCATTACTGCAGAAACATAGTATGTTGTATGTTAGGGAACTCAAAAGTTCTAAGTACACAGGCATGTACATTGTTATTACAACTATTTATGTTCACTTTCTCACACACATTTTCGGTTAAGGAACTGATGCTGTTAGTTACTCATAAATACAGAACATACAATAACTGTTTGTTCAATATTTACACATGTAAATGTACAACTGATGTTATTGTTATATATAGTTGCCCCTGGAGGACATGTGTCACCTGAGACGGAACAAGTGTCTTCACCTGGGTCATGCAGCTCAACACACCTAGAAGGTGCGTGTATGAGGTGGTGGCCATATAATATGTGCACTTCTATATGTTATGTTGTCATGTTCATTATTTGTTTTGCACATCTTCTTTAAATAGGATTACTTATCGTGAGTGAAAATTAAGTTTAAGACAACATGTATTGTGTTTGTGATGTTAAGTATCATGTAGGAGTTGTGAGTTTAGAACAACTTTTCATTCATTCTTATTTCATACTGAGTCCAAACATTATTCGTAAGTCAAGGTAGTTTTTAATGGGACGTTATAAAACGTATGGAAACATGTTAGTTGTTACTTATGATACAGTATAATTACACTACCGACACACTTTATTAAAGTGTGGCCGGTTCCGCAAGCCGGGAGATTTCCCGGCTTGCTAGTGGCCGCCCCTCGGCGTGACGTGCGGTCACGCGTCATCGGGAGCCTGCGCCCCATGCACGCGCGTCCAGGGCTCCCCGAGGGAGCCCTGGTGTCCCGCGATGTGGGGGACGGCGGCAGGGGGTTCCGGGGGACCCGGCGGACCCGGCAGCGGGAGGGAGAGCGCCCCGATCGGAGGGCGCTCTTCCGCTGCTTCTGCTTTACTGCTGCGGCCGAGAACGGGCAAATGCTCGAATAAACTCGGCCGCAGCAGTACATAGTAAAACAGCAGAGATTAACATGCCATTTCATAATGTGTACATTTATTTTTAGAACATGATGATGAAGATGATGATGATGATGAAGATGATGATGATGATGATGCCACCATAGACACAGAAAAGCAACCAAGTGACCATGAAGAGGTTCCCATAGAAACAGTTACACAGCCAATTCATCCATCAAGTAACACATACGATGCAATAGTAGCTTCAGAGGGAAAAATTGTGGAAGCTGAAAATCGTCGCCATTCTGATCTGATGACAGTACTCGAAATGATGATTTCACTGCAGGAATAAACGATATCACAATTGGCACATCTCCACAGAGTCTTCATTGAAGTGCCTAAACAAATGCAAAAAATAAACACATCATTAGAAGCAATGGTTGTGCAGCAAACCCAAGCTAATTACTTGAGAATGACTACTGTACCAAATTTCAACTTCAACACCTCACAGGCAGGATCTTTACATGCTGGTAATTTTTCACCACATGCATCTGATGTTCATTCCCCATGTCGGAATGTTACCGGTCAAGTAGCAGACATTTCTGTGCAGGTTCCTGACGACATCCTACCGCTGCCATCTGTAGAAAATCAGGAGCTGACACCTACAAAGGAGGCGACAAAAACAAAAAACCACAAGCAATTACTACTGACCAGGAAACATGAAACGGACCAACCATGTGTTGTGCACGGTGTACCAACTTGCTCACATGTGTCACTACCCACAAGCCCTGTCGGTGAGTCACTGCCCACAAGCCCTGTCCGTGAACAGTCACTGCCCACAAGCCCTGTCGGTGAGTCACTGGCCACAAGCCCTGTCCGTGAACAGTCACTGGCCACAAGCCCTGTCCGTGAATAGTCACTGCCAACAAGCCCTGTCGGTGAACAGTCACTGTGTAAGGAATCCGCTCCACGGTTTACTGGTTACCTTACCTTGCAGACCGGTGCAGTTCTGGAACAGCTTTCCTGAGGTTTGCTGCAGCCTGGATTCACTCAAAGCAATACACACTCCCTCTGGTATCTACTGCAGCTGTGCAGCCTTTCATTACAAACTATACTTGCATTCACTCATTAGGGGCAGTACCTTCACACCCCCGCCGGGGATTGGCCCGCTGGCCTTTAAGTATTGCTTGCCCATAATGCTCCTTGCCGAGCATAGTCCTAACTGGATGTCAACTGTTTTGCCACAAGCTCTCGCTTGTTCCCCTTTGCTGATACCAGGTCACGCCCTGCGTCCTTCAGCTTCCTTCAAGCCGTTTGTTCTCCAATGCTGATTTCAGGTTACGTCCTGCATCCTTCAGCTCCCTTCAAGCCGCTTGTTCCCTTATGCTGATAGCAGAGGTTTCGTCCCTGCGTCCTTCAGCCTCCTGGATTCCTGCACTAAGTAGAGGTTTCGTCCCTGCGTTCTGCAGTCTCCTGGATTCCTGCACTGAAGCGGAGGTTTCCCTGTATCTACAGCTTCCTGGTTCCTGGGGCCTACTCTTTCCCTAATATAGAGAGGCCGTGTCCTGGTTCCTGCGCTGAAACGGTGGATTCCCTTGCCCGCTCAGGACTTTTGCGCTGTAGCACTGGTGCACCCGTGCAGCAAGACGGTGTGCTATTCTGGTCTGCCTACCATCTCCTGTGACCAGCACCATGGGCCATGGTCGTCGCTCGCGCAAAGGCCAACCCCGCGCTCCTAAGCTGAAGCGGGTTTCTCCTATCTCCTTATTGCCGAACTCCTGCATGGACAATGTTTATCCTGACGTCTCCTGTTCTGACCCTGGCTTGTACAACGACGATGCTGTCTTCTCCAATCCTGATCCTGCGACATATGACTACGAACTGCGCAATCCGGATCAGCCTGCGCGGTCTCAGGTCGGTGCTTTTACAACCCCACCTCAGCCTCGCGGTCCGNNACCCTGGTTTGTGGCGAGCAGAACCTGACAGGATGCTCGGCCCTTACAAACTCGGACCCCGCTGAGGTGTGGGTTGGTAAGTTTTTCCTAAAAACCTGTCCCAGCCTGTAGACCAGTCCAGTTTGAGAATAATTATTTGTGCGATATAATACCTCTGATGGAAGATCCGTTTTATGTTGGAGGGCTTGACTCCCTTGCAAAAGAAAATGCCTAATAATCTGGTTTATTAAGGCTTACTGCCTCGAGACTAAACAGATCTGGCCCGTGTTTGGCCATTGCTAACATTGCTTGCTCCCTGATTCACTTTAACTGGGGAGGAGTTGAGTCCGTTGGAACTGGTCAAACGCCTGTAGTACACTCAATGCCCTGGACTTTATCCTTGGACATTACTATAGTATCCCGGAACCTTCCGTCATGGTGGCTCTCGCTCACGAGACGCTGCATTTACTTTCCCGTGCATTGATGATTGCTTTGTTAAAACAGGATGTCTCTAGCCGCTCACGCCGTGTTTGGCGGTATCCACTCGGCTACCAGTCCTGTGCTAACACGGGGGACGTATCTCTCTCTCGGGAGATGACCAAACAGAACTATTACACTATCTCCCAACGTAGTATAACTGCCAAGTCCCAAGCTCTGATTGATGCCTGGGTTCCTGACACTAATGATATGTTATACATTAACCCTGCCGATCAGTCCTGTGAGGTCCCCTTGTGGAGAACACTATGGTGTCAACTAACTAACACTAGGTCTTTGTATCAGAGAATAAGTCCCTTAGTTCTCCTATTCTAGCTTGAATCCTCTCTCTGGTGTTGAGGGTTTTCCAGCTTTAAACTCTGCTAGACAGTCCTGCGCGCTTTCCCCGTCAGAGAAAGATCCCTAAGTTCTGTTCCCAGGGTTATTCTGTTATAACCTCTGTGGGGCAGCTTCTTGAGTTCCTTTGTAAATCCTGTTCTCTGTCAGCCACGGTCACGCCCCTAGCTTCTGACAAGGATTCCTGCTCTCTCAATACAGAGAAAAAGGTACCTATGTATTACTCTCAGGCATGTCTGCATTAACCCCTTAAAAGTCTTGCTGCCTCCAAGTTAATGCCTTCGTTTGTAGCCTCAGAGAATGAGTCCACAAGTCAGACAGCAGAGGTTGCATTGAGGGATTCCCATAACCGTACGGAGTAGATTCTTTGCTAAATCCCTGCCTTCCGCTCAAGTTTCCGCAGTTTCGTCCCCGGGGGACTTCGGCAAAGTTTTGTTCCTGTTAAATGTATTCAGGAGTCAGGTTTTCCCTAAGCTTTAGTCGCAGAGTTCCTTTCTCCGGGTATTTTCACTGAAAGACCGCTGCGCCCACATACGCGGTGATCCCTGCTTCAGCGCATAGGTCCCAATATGGGTCTGCAGTAGTAATTCTGGTTTCCCAGACATTCTTACCAAATACCATTCAGAGACCAGTACAGTTATGATTAACCCCGTGTACTGTCTGAGGTCTCCTCCTCTTTAAGCTTAGGGTTAAAGGCATACAGTAGTCTGTATGCTCTCTCCTGGGGTTCATATTGTGTTCCCAGGAATGTTGCGGACGCACGGTTTTCTCCCAAAGTGACGCTTTTTTCATATAGTCAGTAAAAAGCTTGCATAGTGTTTCCCTTTTCGCTGAATTGTGTTCTTACTAGTTTTGAGACTCTGAGAGGTAATGATTCTCCTTCTGATTCTGAGGCCTTTCATAAAGGGGTATCTGTCTGGGGCTCTTCCTGATTTCTCTCCCAGGCTAATCCTTTGGGGATCAGCATATCTGCGGGCACTCCTTAGTAACTGTCTGAGGAAACCATGCACATATACAAGTCTGGGGTTAAATCTGAGCTTTTAGCTGTCCTGCCTTTTCTGAAACCCAGTCCCTCAGTACTGTGTCTAATATGTCCCAGCAAACATGGGGTTACTCGGGGGGGAGATTAAAGCTCCTGTCTTAAAGGGTATTTTCTCACATGTCCAGCAATTTAGAAATCTCAGTAAGTGTTCTATTCACTTATCAATACATCTGATTTTTTCCCTAACAAACCCAGATACCCTCACTATCGGTAGGAGTCCTGTGGATCAGAGATTTGCATAGACAACACCACCAATTCATGTTTTTTGTCAGGTTGAGGTTACCCAGGTTGGTTAGGGCCATTGCAGAATTTTGAAGAGAGTCTTGTACTCCCTAAGGTGCATGTTCATAAGAGGTTTCATAGTTCATACTTGCTGCTGGTGATTCTCTCCACTGGGCCCTCTGTCACTGAGGTACAGGACTTTCAGGCTTTCTGATGTTAGCTCCCTCCCACCACTACCCTGGCTCTGCCTTTTTACTCAAGCTACTGATTAGATCCCAAGGCCACTATCCCCCGGTTCATGACAATATTATACTCCAATGACAGATTTCCCAGTATTGGACGACAACCTACTGGTTGTTGCTTTCTGTTCACTGCTAAAAACCATGGTTTTGGTCCTCGAATTTTCGGTTTGCCCCTTTATTTTTCTCTCAGTTGAAATACTTCTGTACGTATCCCAAGATTTCGGTCCCTAGATCCCTGGTTTTCTGCTTGCCATTGTCACCTTTCCATACCAATACCGGCGAGATTGCTCTAACCAGCCTATACCCTTGTACTAACCTAACGGGAGCCTCTAGAGGAAAAAATTCCTCGAACAAATTCCAACATGCGGTTCAGCCAAGACTTTTTCTGTTACAAATTTTCTCCTGGTGAATCGATAACTATCATGCGGACGCGGGATCCTAAGATTCAGGTTTTTTATTAAGGACTTGGCTTTCAGTGGGGGTTCTTCAACCTCTCCTTTTGCTCTGGAATCTCTGTTCTTCACAAGCCCCTGGATTTCCAAGAAGTTTGCGAGGAAAGCCATGTACACAGGATGTTTCCATCCATCAATCTTAATCAGCAGAACGTACTCACCAAAGAACTGCTCGTTTACGGATGGCCTTTCTACCTAAAGAAAGTTAGGAACAACTACAATGTCCCAAGGCCCATGGATGGTCCTGTCTGGCCAAAGTTTCTCACCGGGGGGTGGGGGTACACTAAGGACAATCATGAGTCTCTGGAGTACGGTACTCTAGCCCCAATCCTAGACGGTTTCAGCAAACAATTCCCGGGCCCCAACTATGAGTGCTAATTTGCCGGAGGTCGCGTGAAGGGGGGTACTGTAAGGAATCCGCCCACGTTTACTGGTTACCTTACCTTGCAGACCGGTGCAGTTCTGGAAACAGCTTTCCTGAGGTTTGCTGCAGCCTGGATCAACTAAAGCAATACACATCCCTCTGGTATCTAGTGCAGCTGTGCAGCTTTCATTACAAACTATACTTGCATTCACTCATTAGGGGCAGTACCTTCACACCCCCGCCGGGGATTGGCGCTGGCCTTTAAGTATGCTGCCCAAATGCTCCTTGCCCGAGCATAGTCCTAACTGGATGTCCAACTGTTTTTGCCACAAGCTCTCGCTTGTTCCCTTGCTGATAACAGGTCACGCCATGCGTTTCAGCTCCTTCAAGCGTTGTTCTCCAATGCTGATTTCAGGTTATCAGTCCGCATCTCAGCTCCCTTCAAGCCGACTTGTTCCTATGCTGATAGCAGAGGTTTCGTCCCTGCGTCCTTCGCTCCTGGCTTCGCTGCACTAAGTAGAGGTTTCGTCCGCGTTCTGCAGTCTCCTGGATTTGCACTGAGAAGCGGAGGTTTCCCTGTATTACAGCTTCCTGGTTCCTGGGGCTACTCTTTCCCTAATATAGAGAGGCGTGTCCTGGTTCCTGCGCTTGAAACGTGGATTCCCTTGCCCGTCAGGACTTTGCGGCGCACTGGTGCCCCGTGCAGCAAGACGGTAGTGTGCTATTCTGGTCTGGCCTACCATCTCCTGTGACCGCACCCATGGGCCATGGTCGTAGCTCGCGCAAAGGCCACACCGCCGCTCTAAGCTGAAGCGGGTTTCTCACTTCCCTTATTGCCGAACTCCTGCATGGACAATGTTAATCCTCGCACGTCTCCTGTTCTGACCCTGGCTTGTACAACGACGTGCTGTCTTCTCCAATCCTGATCCTCGAATATGACTAACGAACTGCGCAATCGGATCAGCCCTGCGGCGGTCTCAGGTCGGTGCTTTTACAAACCCCACCTCAGCCTCGCGGTCCGGCCCTGGTTGTGGCGAGCAGAACCCTGACACACTGCCCACAAAGTCCCCTGTCGGTGAGTCAGTGGCAACACGCGCCGTCCGTGAACAGTCAATGGCCACAAGCCTGCCCGTGAATGCCGGAGTCCACAGCCCTGCCCGTGGAAAGTGGACAGAGGCCAATCAAGTGGGCTCTGTTCGTGCCTAAACGTTGGTTGCTAAACGAAAAAAAAAGAAAATCCCAAGAGACAAACAAGCAGGCCTGGTACTCACTCGTCAAAAGAAAAAAAATAATAAATGTTTATAATTCATCTATCGAAATAGTCTTGGCCTCTGTTTTGTTGACTTTCGATTATGTAAGGAATTATTGTATGGTTATCGCTGATAGACTGTTGTTTCAAAACTTTCAAGTATGTCTTGTACACTGCCACACACTTATTGCAGTGCGCGCCAGGAATCCGCAAAAACCGCGGAATTTCCCGCTTGCTAGTGCCGCCCCTCGGCTTGACGCGACTGTACATTAGAACGCGCAGGTCACGCGTCTTCGGTGAGCTGCTGCCCCTGCACGCGCGTCCAATGCTCCCCGAGGGAGCCACTGTGGTACCCGCGATTGTGGGGACGGCGGTCAGGGGGTTCCAGGGGAACCCGGCGGACCCGGCAGGTAGGAGAGCGCCCGATCGAGGGCGCTCTTTCCGCGCTTCGCGCGCGCCCGTCACCCTCGGCGCGCGCCAGTGCTGCGCTGTCCAAAACGGGGATGCAAATAATCTGAATAAACTTGGCCGCATCAGTAAGTGGAAGTATTTGGAAAATTTAACAGTTCCTAAATTAATGACTAGTGTTATAATTATCTGATGTATTATCATTCTGTTCAGTATGGTCCCCAGGAGCAAGTTGTCTATGTTGAGGAGAAGTCTGCATTGAACTTAACCTGCAAAACATTGTTATTTGGGTGTGGTTACTTTATGTAATCAGTGCATGTTAATAGTTATTCACATGCAAATTAAAAAACAACTACTATTAACCTGCAAACATCTTTCTTAGTCCGCGGTACAGCACGATTAAGTGTAAAATATTTACTTACCTCACCGTGCTGGCCATTGTAATTTGTCCTGTGAAACATTTATGTGGGTTCTCGTTTCAAGGAACTCATCGTGAATGATATAATATATATGTGAGGATGTATGAGTAGTAGTACACGACACACACAAATCATATTAAGAAGCAGAGAGAAGTAGAAGTAAAAGTATAAGATAATCGGGATGAGAGGAGAGGAGAGAAAAGATATATATATATATATATATTATATTATATTATATATATATATTCTCCGCTCTCTCTCTGTCTATGTCTTACTCCCGGTATACGATGTATTTTTCAAAACATACACTTCATTGCTTCCTTGTGAAAACACAGTATTTAATATAAGTACAAGCCTAACGTTTGTTGAACTATACTAACTGGAGCCTATCACACGTATTGGCCTACAAAACCAAAGTGTAGTACTTAACTAATCACTCATGTTTTCACCATTAAATAGTTCATACAAGGCTCTACTTCTGCCATCAATACGTTCTGTGTACACCTGGACATAACGAGAGATCTATTTGGTTTGTACACTACAGCCTTCCTAATTACAAACAAAACCCGTGTTTGATGGTAAATCACATTTACCGACAGGTCAATGCAATAGGCCATAAACATTTTAAGGCTCTATTATTTAAAAACCTTAAATAAATCACACCAATATAAAAATCCTCTCTTTACATATAAACCCTAAATATGACATAATACACACACATTAAAAAGTTTGGTTTTACAGACCATTATATATATATCTATATATATATAGATATATATATTTATGAGAGAGATATATATATCTAATAGTACACACGTATTAAACCTCTGATGCAGACAGGGAGTTAACCAGAACTTTCAAAATGGACACCAGAAATTTATGGGAAAAAAAAATTCTTTTTGCAGGGTGGTGTGTTATTTCATTATATGGCGTGTCGTAGCACTATTTCATAAAGTGTACAATGTTTTTTTCCTCACCAAAAGCCCCCCAATGTTTCTTAATTAAAAAGTTAGAAATGTTTTTGAGAAAGTAGATTCCTCCCAAGTTGATAATGTTGGTCAAGTCAAATGGCTTATCAGAAACCACAAATGTGAAAAAACCATTATTTCCTAGACCTCCAATGGTGCTTGAAACAGGAAGTACAAGTTTGAACATTGTGGTGACCTTGAAAAGGAAAGACACAAAAATAGGGGTTAGCAATTTGAACCATTTCATTATTTAGCAACGAACATAGAACTGCCAAACTCATTTCTGATAATCTACAATGGCTGCTATTTATGTTACAACAATTATGCATCCACACAAAGGGGGTACAAACTGATGATTGCAGAAAGCGAAGTGTCAAGGTGCTGACCAGGAAAGCAACGTGGGACAATCTATGATCTTGATTAGAGCACAAGTACCTTATTACCAAGACCTGGTGCTGTATGCGCGAAAATTTTAAATCCTCAGTAAGATTAACTGTACAACTAATGACTGTTTTGAAATGTGCAGGATAAGCTACAAGAAATGGTAGGCTTTTGGAAGATTTGCTAAGGAAAAACAATTCAACCGTGGAAGACGGACACACATATTGTGCTAAATAGGCAATTTTGCCTAATGCCAATAGCAATGGATCCGCTACTACTGTTCCGTGTGAAATCGTCCCTGCGGCATATCTGCACTCATTGCTGAAACACACATTCTGACAAAAGCAATAATATCTATGATTTTTTACCAACCTTTCTGGCTGCAAACGCATTCAATTGGGTACCCGAAGAAATGACTACTCCGGACCAATTGTTTGAAGAGAAAGCCAGTGGCGATTTCCTATGATCGCTTCAATGGAGGAGATGTGTGTCTATACAGATTCAGCGTTTGGGTCAACCAGTGGATGCAAATGCCTTGGTTTTCTGGAGCGACCAGTTGCAGGCAGACGAAGTGTTACTTCACAAAATGGTAAATATAACAATCGTTTAGCGGTGTACTCAGCGTAAAAGTTTTTTTTTTCTAACCACCATTTGACTTTAAAAATGCTGGGATACGCGTAAACTTTGCGACTGCCATACTGTAGCGATCACAAAACTACATTGTTGTCATATACATAATAGTAGAACCCGAAAGAGTATTACCATTGCTCACGGAATTAAATATACGTACTTTTCCTATTCCCTTAAACATATTATAAACATGTTACCATTAACGTAACATACACCGTTTTGTTATCTGCAAATCTCAAAAAACAAACGGGTCGACACGTATGAAGTGTGGACCCTTGTCAGTGTGTCAGGCGTCCTATAACAGGAGTTACTGATGCTAGTCCCCCCCCAAGCGAGTGTGCGGGTTGTCAAAAGCCTATGTGCTGTGTGTGTTTTGTTATAGTGCGGTAACTGCACTGTGTCATGCGTGCAGCTCAGGTTTTGTGGCGTAAACTGGGCGTTAGCCGAATGTTAATTCATGAGAGGAGTGTTTCGTCGTTGCGCTTAACCTCGGCTTAACATGACGTCAAACGTATGCATTTGTGTGCATTGTGTTATCGGGCGTGGCCTTTATGGCCACAACACGTCGTTTGAAGAAAGAATACAGGATGACTGTTTAAGAATCGATGTAGTTTCGCTTCATATGTAATTTGAATAAAGGGAGGGGAATCAGAGGGGAAGTCGCACAGTAGTTAGGGCGACTCTAACTGTCATGCATTTTACCGTCATGTTATTAGATTCCCGCTCGTGCTATCTCCGCCCGTTAGATCCTATTCTTTACGGCCATATCCCTACCCCTTTAAATGTTGATCTATGCCTCATGCCCTTTCATCTCCAGACCACTCTCTGCAGCGGCGGGATTTCTGTACCCATTCCTGCAACGTTGGTTTAATAAGCAATCAGTATTGAATTGCTCATCCCCTATCTACGACCCTATCAGGACGTGAGGGGTTAGAAATGGCAAGGTGGATTAGCACATGTGTCCAATGTGTCCTTCACAGTATGTCTTGGGACACGATATATCGTAGATGGCTGGGGTGGATGTTTCGGTGTGACGGGCATACAAAGCGGGTATAGGGACGCGCGGGTAATGACCCCAATTAGTACAGCCGTATATAAGAAATGACGCATGCGGGGGGGGGTTAAGAGGGGACAAACGATAAGAAAAGGAATAGGAAAAAGGTGGAGAAAGGGGAAGCGGGGGAGGAAAGAGGGAGGGGGGGGAGAGGGGAAGGCTAAGAAGAGGGTGGTGAATGGGGGGTGGGAATGAAAAGGGGAAGAAAGCCCGAATTCAAAGTCCATATAGCATCTCCCTCATAACAAATGACGTTGCTTTTCCAGTTGCCGCCCCCATGCGGCAGAACGCGGATACCGATAAAGGTCAGGTCGTTTGTTGACCGCTTCTGAGCCCGCCGCGCCGACTCGTGCTTCTTTTTCTTTTCAAGGTTTCGTGAACCCCGTTACCCCAACAAAATCTGACCGAATTCTACCACAGAGTAGTTGATACCATTCCACGTCAGTATCTGGCCGAACCATTCATCTCCATATAGTTCCCTCTCCTCGAACACCCTTAATCAGAGATGGGATTTTGTAGAAAATGCTAAGTTTTCTCCTTGTCTTTCCCCCAAGGAAACCAAGATTTTGTTTCTACCCATTTGAATCCTCCTACCTAATCGAACCGCACTATCACCTCGCTGTTTCTCCGTCTTTCATTCTCAACCCCCCATAAGTCAAATCTAACTCTCATGATCAGGAGAAAAAGATCATTACGTTGAAACGTCTTATTCGCTTTCTTATCTCACTGGAGTATCCCCACATTACAGTTATACTCAAAGCGTTATGAGATTTCCTACAGCCCTCAACCGGATCCCCTCTTCACGCCGCTATGATCCAAGCGTAATCCTCGCACCCAGCGTTCTTTTCATCCCCCGTGAACCTACATGTTGTTGAGATGTACCTTCTATGCCAAAGAGGGCTGCGCCACGGGACTTGTTTGCTGGTGGTGACCCAGAGAGATTTTTGCCATAACACGGAGCATTTACCGTCAATTAGTCACCGGGTTCACCCACGCTTTAAAGACAGTCCAGTCGTCCTCTACAAACGGGCCCAGCAGAGCCATCGCCTAGTCACTAACCGGTGCCGCTCTTCCCTTTCCCAGACCCAGCGTGCATAAGATCGGTATACAAGTGAGTTTAAGTAGAGTATTCTCCTGGCCGGTCCAAGCCTTGATACCATCCAAGGTTAATTCTTGATCAGGAAAAGAACTGGCAGGAAAGCAAGGCGCCGCCGACGGCCGGGGGCCAAAACTCAGAATCGATTACCTGTTCAGCGGTCCTACCGGAGGACTAGGAACCGATCTCCAATGTGACTACAGCCATTTTATAGTGTCATTGTTTCAGATGTGTGTTGACTGTGAATGAATACATTAATAGTATAGCGAAGAGCATTGGGGGTCGTCCTGTCAAAGTAATCAATGAGGACCATCGATCGTATAGAGCCTAGAATGCCATTCTGAAAAAGAGGCCCCAACGATAAGCCTCGCTTTAGTCTATTTCCCCTTTGGATTAGCTGACAGCAACGGCTCGTAATGGGAGAGCTAGATGACCAAACAAATTGTACGAATCTTAGTCCGAGTGAGTTACGTCAGTGCGCTGCCAGCTTCGCGTCGCGCTGACTGGTAGTATATGGTTGGTATGGTAATATGTGCTAGCCTTGTCCCTAGCCGGTTACTATCATCAATATGATACAGAGGAAGACCCACACCACACCGACGCAGGCAGGTAAATATGTGCAGCCTTTCCCTCCATGTGTTACTATCATATAAGATACAGGGAGGATCTGACCACAACAGACACACCGGCGGCAGGTAAATACTAGGGGCACAAGCCTTTCCCCTGCATGTTTACTATCAGGCAATATATAATACCAATATGGTAGAGAAGATCCAACCCACCAGCAGGTCAAGGTAATATGTGAGGCCTTTTCCTCTGCAGCCGTTACTATCTCATAATATAACAGGGAGACACACACACAGCAGGGCAGGTCATATGTGCAGCATTTAACTGCAGTGTTACTATCATATAATATACGGGGAGACACACACACACAGGCAGGCAGGTTTAATAGTGTGGCAGATGTTGCCCGCACAGCCATGTTTACTATCATCTAATTAATATACAGAGGAGACACGCAGACACCCGCCCGGACAAAGTGCATATAGTGTGCGCAGCCTTTTGTGTGTCCTGTGCCTGAAGTGTCTATCATCATATTTAACTATTACAGGAGCAGACACAGAGCACCGGCGGCAGGAAGGATAATACTGTGATTGGCGCAGCCGGGTGGACAATTACGGGGGAACACGAATGGGTATGATGGCATCAATAACTAGATACACCTAGGGAGACCAACACAACACATACGCAGGTCCAGGGGATATTATCGAGTACTATTGGATGAGCCTTTGATCCTGGCAGTGTTGTACTTATTCATACATAGAAAGAATACAGGGAGACTCAACAACACCGCAGGGCAGGTGGAATGATGTGCGAGTGACCTTTATCCTTTCACTGCAGTTTGTTTTATATCGTAGTTACTATTCATCAGTACAGTATAGCAGGATGACTTGAGGGAACACCGACCAACGACACGCGCAGGAAAGGAGGTTTAATATGGTGTCAGCCTAACGCTGGCAGGATCACGGTAACATTAATTACAATATTACATCAATGAATAGTACCAAGAACTAATGACTGTAGAGACTCACACACCGCATGGCAGTATTAGACTATTGATGCTCAGCCTTTAAATGCAGTTGTTATATCATCATAATATACAGAGAGACTAACATCGCTAGGCACGCGTAATATGTGCAGACTTGTCCTGCTAGGTACTATCCAGAATAAATAGTCACAGGCCTGCGACGAAATCACCAGAAAAGCAGAGGGTGCGAAAAGGGAGACGAGGAAAAAAATGAATGAAAAACTTGGCGGGATCTCACCCCTTAGGTAGTGGTCTCTAGTTGTAGGTGACATAGCCTTTTCCCGTGCCAGATTAGCATTTGAATGGGTAGGAGGGTCCACGTCGACAGATTGTGGTGTTTTGTCAGCAGTCTTTCCGCAGTGTTATATATCACATTAATACACGTAAGTTCGAGCAATAGAACATCGATGGATCACGCAAAAAGTAGACATGCAACCGGCCCAAGCTAAGAGACAATTTTCTGGTGTTCTTTAATGTAATAGGTAATAGCGTGCCTAACACGCCATGTTTTTTAGGGACCCCATCGGCGGGGACTGTTTTTACTATAGTCTTATTTCCATAAATAAATACCCAATCCCATACATTACTGCTTATGAAGAACGAAGACAAGACTGCGAAAAATACGAAACACTGTAAACATGAGTAGAGAACACAAGGGAAGAATACGACATGATAGATAATATGAGCATGTTCGTGGATAGAGCGCTGATTTACAGGAGCATCATATTCTTAGGTTCAGGGTGCCAGCTGAGGTTCCTGACAGCAGCCTTTCCCTGCAGCAGCCTTTCCCTGCAGGCGTGCCCTGAGCACCCGGGGAGCTTAAAATTTTTTAATGCCCGCCCTGGCGAGCAGCCTTTCCCGGCACAGGGGGGAGAGTAACAGTGACTTGCCCGCACAGGCGTCACAAAGGCGAGCTCGAGTCCACCCCCGTGCAGGGACAAGCCTATTTGATCACCACAGACTCCCCCTGCTTCAAAGACTCTCACAGTGGCCAGTGAGGATGGCTTTACAGTCACTTGAGCCTACTCCTTGTATCTCCAATGTAAAGGACACTAAACACCCAACTAGCCATTATTGTTAAAATCTCTTGTTACAGGGTTAGTTACAGTGTTGATAAAGATCGGTTGCTGCCTCCTGCTAGCAATGCAAGATACAGTTGTTATTGGCAAGATCGGTCTTGTTTCACCGTTCCCGCCTAAGCCAATGCATGATGTTTGAATATATACCAAAGCCCAAAATCTTATGTTAATGAAGTACCGATTGATGTCGTTATAATTTCACTGTACCAACACTAACCTACTAGTTGTTACGTGATTTGATTAACCGTTCAACTACCGATACAAGTATGCCAGTCAATAGCTGATATTAGCGACATTAAAAACCTGTAGTTATAGATCTTTGTTCGATGTGTATCATTCCTATACCATACTGGATCATAAACAAATTGATATTCAGGACATACAAAAACAGTTGTGCTGCTTAATAAAGTGTTGTGCTAGCTAAGTGTGCACGGAGATTGCGTTTATATTTTGAGATACTTGATAACTGAGCATCATGATAATGATTGAAGTGACGTAAACTGACATTCCAAATATATCCCAACATTGTCATGTGTGGGAAATAAGAAATGCTAAAATTACAGTAAAAATTTTCTGACACAATTGTGGGTGTTGTTGTTTACACTGTGACACTTGTGACATGTAAGGGGTCACATCAACACAACGTGTGAGCTATATCACCATTACACAGTACAAAGTATGTAATTAAATGTTGTGCCGACAAATAAATCAAGTGTGAAGAAACACCTTAATCAATCATCCTACATTTTGCTAAAGCTACTAAGGACGGAATTACCAGCTGGCCTATAATATGTTGTAGGTGAAAGGAATTGAATGCATGGGGAGTGTTATGATCAGGGTCAATTGCAGCCGTGGATCTTATTAATGAAGTCTCATAGTAAGTAGACAAGATAAGTACAGTGTTATCCCCTACTTGTTCTCACAAACAACATCTAATTACAGATTAATGGAAAGGTATAAAGTATGAACAAGATGAGTGAGCATCTTAAAAGCGTGATGGAAAATGGGAAGTAATCATTTGTATTAATAATGAAGGTGGCAAATGAAAACGCTTGCAATGAGTAGCTAAATGCATGTTACATGCATACAGAAAAGTACTATAGTAACATTTTTCTTTTTAACAAATTGTTGGGGTTTTTACTTCAAATAATTATACGCATAATTGACGGGTAGGCAATTCTTATGAAGGATGTCAGCAAATATACATACCTATGGATCAGTAATACGTACGGGAGAATAACTCGATAGAATGCAATTGGAAACAATATATAAAAATGCAAAACATTGACATGCCATCTTCCCCCCGTACCGTAAGCAAAACAGCAAGGGTGACGTTGGTGGTTTGTTAAATGTGCAACACCAGGTATATTTAATGACATTCAAAATTGTAAAGCAAGCCTGCTTTGACCCTGGTGTTACACATCATAGGGATGTTACATGTTACCTGACAAACAATAACTTGTATGTACAGCATACGGAAAGAATGAATGAAAATGCCATACTATGTGTTATGGTGGGTTTTGGCAGCGTAAGGAAACAACACACTGCTATAAATATTACTGAATTTGACACCAGTTGTATTCACATAAACACAAACTAAATGTACAATTGATAGAGGGATTATATAACCTGTTGCACCAAATAAATACCGGTTCCACATCCCTTTGTGCACACAGGCAGAGAAAAGAAAAGAGATGAAGGAAAAAGAAAGGTGTGCCACCATTTCATCTGTGTCTAACAGAAGGTTTATATAAAGAAACATTATTGTTAATATATAAACATAATTAATCTATAAAAGTAGTACTAGGAAACCATATATGTTTTTACTGACAAAGAAAAAAAATGACATGATGGGTTATGGAGTGTCTGGCCACCCATGGCTGTTTGTTTCATTTTCAGCAGCTACATGGGTGGGATGCGTATCTAGCCAAAAGGCTCAAGACTTCTGTATGAGGTAACATTGTGGTTCTGAGTTGGGCAAAGCATTGTGCAAAATTGCAACAGGCCAATGGAAATATCAGGGTAGCCCTTTTTTGTAGGGCCTGTATAGAAGAGCCCCAACAGTTCTGGCCAGACACCTAAATCTGGTCTTTGGGGAAAGTAGGCCAAATGTCCTTCTCTATAAACAGATCGTGTAGAGGCTATTGGGCGACATTTTATCTATCTTACGCTCTTGCATTGTCTGCTCAGTTTGAGGGGGTGGCGCTTCTACGCACCGGATAAATAGCCTACGGGCCTAATTCCGTATCATGAGTCAACGAAACCACCTGCGCAAATGGGAGCACAAAGAAGCTTACATTAGTGATAAGATTCTACAATGAACAACATTCCTAAAGAAAAATGTGTTTTGTGTATAAACATCTAAATCGTTACTCACCCAGCAGCCAATCATGTTCAAATGTCCTCTTCGACAGGATGGAAGACTGAAGAGTTTACCAGGATAGAGGGTTACTGCGCTGATGGGAACAGGGCAATTTGAGGTACCAACATGCATATCCTCATCTGGCATCACATACAACCTGTATATGAGATGTGTAATGGTACTAGTGCTTACGATTGCAGGTAAACATATGCTCACTCTGACTAGGTGCCAATTAATAGTCATTACAATGAGTGTTAATCGATTGCACCAGCACACATGGTATCCCTGCTTATTATATATAAAGGCCCCTAGTCATGACTATTCCATGCCACTCTGTGCCCTCTGTATGGAAAACGAATATCAATTTAGGTTAGGCGTCGATGATGTGCGGAGAGAAAGCGAAAACAGGCGTGGTAAAGGGCCTCCGTCTTTGAAGATTATGATAGCGTCGGACGACCTCCGCCCACTATGCCCACACAGTTGGTACTGGAATCGCGTCGGAGGAAGGCAAGATAATTGTAATTGCGCAGTAGTTTTAACAAGCCAGGGACTCTGCATCGATCCGCGGCTGTCAAAAAATCTAAATCTCCCCTTTATCTCCTAGCATTTAAAGCGAAAGAGTGCTTGCTGAACCAAACGATTTAGCGACTGGACTTATCTCCTCCCAACTCCATCCATCTTGACAGGGTTCTCTCCCCTTTTTAATACACACGCAGATCACAGGCACTGAAACTGTCCATCTGTCTTTACCTGTGATCTCGATGTCCTCTACGCTCTCTCATCGGCCGCCCTCATCCCTGTCCCCTGTCGAGTTCTTCCACTTACGGTGTCCTGTCCCTGTCACTGTCCTGGCTCTGTCCCTCACTTGGCCCTATGTATTCTCTTCATCGGCAAGGCATGGAGCACAAAAGGAAGTTCCTCCGTCTCCTCTAAACAAATCGCAAAATTTTGAAATGAGTAGCTGTGCGGTATGAGCACGGTAATGGGTTTTGGTTCCTTTTATAATAGGTAGTGTGATGATTGTGGTGAAGGTGACATAGCTTGAAAGCAAAGGTGTTATCATTAAAATCGTAATAGAGACTTCGTCCCAAGACTGTCTGAAGTGATATTAGGAGGGTCTGAGAGAATAGAAATCTTCCCTTCCACCGTGAATGTGAACACAGAACCGGCGAGAAACTGCAGAGGAGAAAAAACCAGGAAATAATAGGATTTTCAACCACACATTGTAAGGAATCCGCTCCACGGTTTACTGGTTACCTTACCTTGCAGACCGGTGCAGTTCTGGAACAGCTTTCCTGAGGTTTGCTGCAGCCTGGATTCACTCAAAGCAATACACACTCCCTCTGGTATCTACTGCAGCTGTGCAGCCTTTCATTGCAAACTATACTTGCATTCACTCATTAGGGGCAGTACCTTCACACCCCCGCCGGGGATTGGCCCGCTGGCCTTAAGTATTGCTTGCCCATAATGCTCCTTGCCGAGCATAGTCCTAACTGGATGTCAACTGTTTTGCCACAAGCTCTCGCTTGTTCCCCTTTGCTGATACCAGGTCACGCCCTGCGTCCTTCAGCTTCCTTCAAGCCGTTTGTTCTCCAATGCTGATTTCAGGTTACGTCCTGCATCCTTCAGCTCCCTTCAAGCCGCTTGTTCCCTTATGCTGATAGCAGAGGTTTCGTCCCTGCGTCCTTCAGCCTCCTGGATTCCTGCACTAAGTAGAGGTTTCGTCCCTGCGTTCTGCAGTCTCCTGGATTCCTGCACTGAAGCGGAGGTTTCCCTGTATCTACAGCTTCCTGGTTCCTGGGGCCTACTCTTTCCCTAATATAGAGAGGCCGTGTCCTGGTTCCTGCGCTGAAACGGTGGATTCCCTTGCCCGCTCAGGACTTTTGCGCTGTAGCACTGGTGCACCCGTGCAGCAAGACGGTGTGCTATTCTGGTCTGCCTACCATCTCCTGTGACCAGCACCATGGGCCATGGTCGTCGCTCGCGCAAAGGCCAACCCCGCGCTCCTAAGCTGAAGCGGGTTTCTCCTATCTCCTTATTGCCGAACTCCTGCATGGACAATGTTTATCCTGACGTCTCCTGTTCTGACCCTGGCTTGTACAACGACGACGCTGTCTTCTCCAATCCTGATCCTGCGACATATGACTACGAACTGCGCAATCCGGATCAGCCTGCGCGGTCTCAGGTCGGTGCTTTTGCAACCCCACCTCAGCCTCGCGGTCCGACCCTGGTTTGTGGCGAGCAGAACCCTGACACACATTCCCCCCCATCCGGCGTCCTCCCCACACCTTTCCCTGACCGGGTGCAATGGCCAAAGACCTTTGACACGGCCACCGTATGTGCAGAAGACAAGTTTTACCCCTTGCCCAGGGTCACTTCTCTTTTTCTATCCGGCCAGGCAGGACACACGTGAGAATCTCGCTCTTAAAAATTTTTTAATTTATAAATTATTTAATTCAATAAAACTCAGTAATTTACGTTGCGTGCGCTGTGTATGTGTTCCGTGTTTTCATGTACAGTACATTGGTTATACTAGATCGAGATATATTTGTTGGTGCTTCATCACGAGTGTCCTTCACGGCCACAATTGTAGTCTTCATTGTGAATGATGGCTAACAAAATGTTAATCCCAGCTATGAAAAACGGATTTGTTGTTTCACTACAAGGTACCACAACTTGCAGCAAAGCTACACTTGTCTGGGACCGATAAGACCCCAGGAACTAGGTGGTCTGATGTTACAATACAATATATTTGGTTCCTGTACAATATATTTGGTTGCAGCGCAGGCAGTGAGAACAACTGCGATGTGTGTGTGTATCATTTTATTTAATTGTATAGTACCAACAATGTACGCAGCGCTTTGCAAAAGTACAACACAGGGTAAATAAAGTACTGGAGAGGAGCACAACAAGGTAAGTGATATTATTACGTACCTCCTTGTCATTCCCAAACCTCCCGTACCAGGGCTACTCAACTCCAGTCTACCCTCCAGCCTCTGATTGAGCAACCTGTGCTGAAGCAGGGACTGATTGAGTCACCTGTGCTGAAGCAGGGACTGAATGAGCCACATGTGCTGAAGCAGGGACTGAATGAGCCACATGTGCTGAAGCAGGGGCTGGTTGAGCCACCTGTGCTGAAGCAGGGACTGATTGAGCCACCTGCGCTGAAGCAGGGATATCCAGAAAACCTGACCTGTTGGGGGGCCTTGAGGACTGGCGTTGAGCCCCGCTGCCCTATATTGTAAGTAGCATCAGGGTTGTATCCATTCGTTATAAAGATGCGGCCGTGTTGTGCAAGAAGTGTTAAGCCAAGTGCTGCCACTAGGTGTCTCTGTCCCCACAAGGCACAGATTTAAACCCTTGAATAAGCCGAAATTCCAACCCCGGAAGGTGTCTCATGGCAGGCGACTGCTTAGTATAGCTGGGCCTTAGTCATTTGTTGCACAAATATATACATAGATAATGGGTTGCAAGTATCCAGGCAAGAGTGGTGCATTCTGGGGCGGAGAAATGGAACCAAACGTTTGCGGAGATAACATCCTATTGCTTCCAGCGGGATTTATTGATGTCACGCGCACGGTACGGTGACGGTTTTTTGCCTTAGAATTGCACTATTTTTGTCTTGATACGTTGGGCCGTGGTGGATTTCCCGTTAGGCCCGGGCGGCAACATTTTGGGGAGGTAAAAATGTCCGCCCCATATTTGCCGCGCTTTTGGGTCAATCGGGCCGGATGGGAAGGCGCGTCGCTGCGGCGGCCGCCTCCTTGCTGCCACCCTCCTTCCTTGGTGTCGCAGCGTCAAATGACACCGTGATGTTGCGTTACCACGGCAACGTGCCGTCCGCAGCGTCACTGGAGGCAATTCAGAAGGAGGAGGGCGGCGGCCGCCCCCAGCTAAGTGCCGTGGGGCGGCGGGTCTTCAAATCCGCTGCTGCGTCGGGGACCTATTATTAAAGTCTCCCATCTGCAAAACGGGGGCAAGAAACAGCACCACATTTATCTAACAGAAGGAATCCCGTTGGAAGGCTATGGGGTGTTTTCTGAGACGGGGGGCAATTCTTCTGCACTGGTTTGCAGCCAGGAGACTTACAGAAAATACCCCCAGAGATCCCTTCCCATTTTTACATTGCACACCACGTATGCGAATTATATCCTCGTGTTCCCCTATTAAATTCCATCTATTCCTTTACCTCACTCAGCCATGGTCATTTAAATTCCCCCACGTCTCTCAGCTGCAAAACGGGTGTAATAATAATGGTATACACTTATGGTTTACCCCCGCTACAGCTTAGATATGTAACATAGGAAATGGTGCTGCAAAGGGCATATAACTTAGTACATGGTAGACAGACAGAGCCCCTATATATAGCACTCTGATCCAGTGTGAAATCACACTGGATCAGAGTGCTATATATAGGTAATAATAATGGTTACTGCGCCAGTTTTATCTGAGAAGAAAGTATCATTTATTTTAAAGCAGCAGTCCAGCGGCTGGTTTTTTTTTTTCCCCCTTTTAATATGTGCATCAATACAATCCACACAATGATAAGTAATTAGCTAAGTTGCTGATCGATCGGTGAAGATTTGACTCAAGGGTTCATTAAATGGCTGTCAGTGCAGCAGAAGAGGACCAAAGATGCAAATTTCTATGGGGACGATCATGTGACCAGGCAGTCACTAGAAACAATTGGTGCACTGCTAGAGAGAGCGCAGGGCTCAAAAAGGGGTGTGCCAGAGCCTGTTTCAAAAGAGGAAGGAGATGTGACTTTGTAAATGGTTGCTATAGGAACAAAAAATGCTTGTTAAAGTATAGTATATTAAAAATGTAATTTAGAGTTGATTAAAAAGAATATACTACAAGTATTTTCTCATAGTACAGAACTGATTTATTTAAAAAAAAAAAAAAAACACGTGGGTAATTACTTGGTCTACAGTTTTAAAAGGGTATCTTCTTGGTAAATGGGTAGTAATTACAATATTCTGCCCGAGTTTTGCATGGGGACTTTGATAAATAGATCCCAATGTCTCCCATTTACTTAGTCTTTTTTTTTTTTCATTCCAAATATATAGCATTTTCTTCAGCAATGCTTACAAAACTCTCTAAATAAAGGCACAGTCTCATTAAACCCTTTTATTTATCCGGTATTCTATAATTTTTCTAACTATTGTTTCGCTTTTACATAATATTTACAAGTTTTGCAAATTTAGACCCAAAAGCAAAAGAGCAAATTGCCTAGTAACAAATATCTCGCATAAATAAAATGAACATTTTCAGAAAATCATGACGCGTCTCAATTATTATTATTATTATTTTGCCAAACATTAAAAGTAACTGTCACCTTACCCTGTACATAGTGCTAAATTCTGCCGAACAGTAGCAACATTTTGGCGAAATTGGCAAAAAAGTCTGTTGATATCTTGTGACATTTCTGGAGGAATTGGCCCATTTGGCAAAATTCTGAACTTTAGCAAAATGTACGATTCCTGCAATATGTCAATGGCGGCCATATTTAGATGCCCCGCAATAAATGTTTTTACATCAGTACGTTTACAAAACTACTGGATCATGCCCCAATAAGATCACTTAGATTACGTAGATTGTAAGCTCCCCGGGGCAGGAATTTCCTTTCCTGTTGTCTGAGTTTGTTGCACTGATTGTACTATTATAATTCCCTGTACTGTATTATCTCTGTGTAAAGCGAAATAAATAAATATATGCATACATACATCACAGCAAAGGGGATGCAAGGCAATTTGTACTAAGCAGACGGCAAAGAAGGAGAATTTAAGTCAACACTGAAGTTGGTCTCCACTCCGCATAACCTAAGGGTTTGCACTAATGCTGCACAAGCAGTCACTTCATTGCTGGTGAATTCCTTTGAGATGTCGGAGCAGCCTTTTCCAGTCTGACTTGAATAGGTTAAGGATGTGCGGGAGCGCAGCAAAACTGCACATGTACCTCGCTTCCACTCATCGTGAGCAAGTGACGTCTGCCACAGACCCTCCCTCTTCCCTGGAGAGCCCAAGAACCCTATTCTATGACAGCAGCTGCCACCCCGCGGAGATGAAGCAGCCCTTACTGCCCCTGGATGGAGAGCAGGTCCAGCACTTCGGGTACTTGGCTTGAATTTCTGGAAGGGGCAGGACACCTGCCACAGAGCTGAAGATGCTTCAACCAGGGTCTGAGGGGTATTCAGGGTAAAGAAGGTGACACCAAAGATCCAAATTGCTTGTGGTACTCTGCGGGTCCCACGATGTTGCCGAATCCTGCGATAGCCATGGGGGCCACCCTGGGAATAGCCACTGGCTTCCTTGCCCTGTGTGGATTGATGCTTTTGTGCAAGTGCCTGCACACTAGGAAGGTGCTCTCAGCCAACGAGGACAGGAGCCAAATCACAATGAGCAGCGTTCTCCAGCCAGGGCATGTGGTAAGTATACTCATTGCTTTATGGGCAGCAGTGATCAACGCCAGTCCTCAAGGGCCACCAACAGGTCAGGTTTTAAGGATATCCCTGCTTGACTGAGCCACTGATTGAGCCACCTGTGCTGAAGCAGGGATATCATTAAGACCTGACCTGTTGGTGGCCCTTGAGAACTGAAGTTGGCCGGCCTCTGCATTACGAGGTGTCCGATTTCTTGCAGTTGCAGCTCTTGGCTGCAGAATGAGAAGCACAAACGGCTGTTCTGTAAGCTGGGTCTCTAATTTGGCCACCTGGCAAATGAAAGAAAATAAAAGGCAGCCACACAAAGGCTACAGTGTTATCTGCGCTGTGATAGGATTTATGGAAGATGTGACCTGTTTGCTGTGTGCAATATTGCCACTGGTATTGAAGGGGTTAAGTGGTTCTCAACTCCAGTCCCCGAGACACCACCACGAGTCAGGTTTTGAGGATATCCCAGCTTCAGCACAGGTGGCTCAATCAGTTGCTCCGCCGTTGGCTAACTCCAGTCCTTAAGGAGCAGCAACAGGTCTGGTTTTCAGGATATCTCTGCTTCCTGCACAGGTGGCCCAATTAGTCCCTGCTTCAGCACAGGTGGCTCAATCAGTCTCTGCTTCAGCACAGGTGGCTCAAAGCTTGAGATCCTGAAAACCTGGCCTGTTGGAGGGGGGAAGGGGCTTGAGGACTGGAGATCAGCATCTCAGGTTTAACGGTTGCATGAAAAGTTGTGTACTAAAAAAAAAGAGGAAAACACCCAGAAATGGATATATCCTATTATACTGTGTGATTCCTCTCCCATTCTCCTCGCTCAGGCACAGTTATACATTCACAAAGGTACTTAGATTGTAAGCTCTCCGGGGCAGGGGGCTGCCTGTCCTATTCTCTGCTTGTTGCACTTACTGTGTTACATTTCCCTCTCATTCATTGTTTATTTTGTGCCGCCCGGATTTCCTGCCACATTCCCGCACACGCTGCTAGTCAGCAATGTATTGGTGGTGCAGCGATGAAGGCCGCGTGCATGGTGCGTGCGCAACTCTAGCTGGACCGATTTTTGCCCGCCAGGTAGACACGACGGGGGGGGGGGGGGGGGCGGGGTGGGCAGGGGGGGGGGGGGGGGGGGGGGGGGGGCGTGTCCGTGATGTCAGGGGGCGTGGCCGTGACGGAGCTGGTTCGCCCTCATTGGGTGAACCGCTCACGTGACCCGACCGTCCCGCGGCAGAAACAAATGTATTTGTGTCCGCGTGGGTCGCGCGCTCTACGGCTGGCCTCATAGAGGCACGGCATTTTGATCACGCTGCCCCATGGATGCGGCCTACGGTCAAACCAGCCAGTGTAGGTACATAAAGGGAGGTTTATTGATGTCTCCGTGCGGGAAAACTGGCGCAAAAAATTGCTCCTGAATTATCAAAAAATTCAAACAAAGCAATGTGTGTGGTTTTTTTAAATAAACCTGGTACTGCCTTGTGTGTGGGTGTTATCCCCGTTTGGCAGCCCCTGACGCCTTGATCAATCATTCCTGGTGGACTCCCATGTATTACAAAACACATTCCTATAGGTCAGGGGAGGCCGACTCCAGTCCTCAAGAGCTACCAATAGGTCAGGTTTTCAGGATATCCCTGCTTCAGCACAGGTGGCTCAATCAGTGGCTCAGTGAACCACCTGTGCTGAACAAGGACTGATAGAGCCACCTGTGCTGAAGCAGAGACTGATTGAGCCGCATGTGCTGAAGCAGGGATATCCTGAAAGCCTGACCTGTTGGTAGCTCTTGAGGGCTGGAGTTGGCCATCCCTGAAACAGGAGTACTCCCTTGTGTAATTTGAACATGTAAGCACAGCATTGATTGACATGAGTTACCGAACACTGAAACCGAGCGTATACTTAACAGGAATAAAGATAAAAGATTGTACCGCTAAGGATTAAAAGCAGCAGCCAAGGAGTTACATTCTATAAATGCAGCGGTGCGCAAACTGGGAGGCGGGAGATTAGTCTGGGGGGATGCGGGCAGTTAGAGGCCCCGCGCTCTTCCCCGAGGCATTTAAATCAAATGCCGGGGGGACCGTGCGAGGCCTCCGCAACCTCAATTTACCGAGGTTCAGCCGGCTTCTGGACGCGTGACCATGGCAACGCGGCATCAAATGACGCAGCGGGGTCACGTGACGTCACGGTTGCCACGGTAATGTGACGTCAAATGACGCTTCGGGTCACACGACCCCGCGGTATCATTTGACGCCGCTCAAGGTGAGGAGGGGGGGCGACCGGCAGAGCAGGCAGGGGGGGCGCAGCATAATATGTTTGCGCGCCCCTGTATCAATGCACTCTGATTACTTAGGGAAGCTCTTGTGTAAAGAATAATACAATGAGAAACATATTTCCCCATCTCTAGCTTCACACGTTATTATTCGGAGGCCAATAGCCTCGAGTTGAATACACAACAATAAGCAAGCACTAGATATGAATGTATCAGGTGGACTTGTATGTAGTATGTTCCAGCATTCTGTCCTTGGGCAAGTCTCAGGCATTCCCTCCACATTGGGAATCCAGAGGCCAGTCAAGGATCTAAGCTGCAAACTTAAAATAATGAGAGTAGTTTCTACTAAACGGATATACTGTGCGCTGGAAGCGAAGAACCCGGCACCCTCAATATGATTGTGACTTCAAAATACATCCCAACGATTATTCACAATGTTACATAGTGCAGAGGGGCTCAACTCCAGTCCTCAAGCCTCCCCTCCTACCCCCCCAACAGATCAGGTTTTCAGGATATCCCTGCTTCAGCACAGGTTGCTCAATCAGTCCCTGCTTCAGCACAGGTGGCTCAATCAGGGGCTCTATGCTGCTGGCCATTGATCACTAGCATACTTACTGTACTTAGGCTCATTTGCTCTGTGTAAAGCTTTCTGGGCTGTTTGCTGGATCTCTACAGGATTGCCTGATGACTCCTTAGACTTGTGTTTACCCCTGTGAGGATACTTTGTATACCAATGCCCCTATTTTTGGGGTCTGGTGCAGGGAATTGGGAAGTACCATTGGATATTACTTATCCTTTGGAAACGGACCTGAAGAAGGGGTTTAACACCCCGAAACGTTGCCGCCCCCCTTCCCCTGTACTTTTTACGTTTTGTTCATACCCCATCCCTTCCCTCCCTCCTCCCGCGTTGTTGCATTGTGTTTTTCATTCACTTTGTGTTTTGTTCATTAAGCCTTTTGGTTCACTGCTCCCCTCTTTTTTTTTGTGTGCTGGGAACAATTGTTTTCTATATCGTTACCTGTAATGTAACATTCTCTTATTAGCCGCTTATTAAAAAAAACACTGGTTTAATATATTCTGTAAATTAGAAGCTGTTACCCAAATCTTAAACTACTATATAAAACAATTGTTATGAAGTATGTTACTGTATGTATTTATGTATGTCTATTTATATAGCGCCATTAATGTACATAGCGGTTCATGGTAGTCTTGTCATGCTACAGAGGTCTCAGGTCGGTGCTTTTACAACCCCACCTCAGCCTCGCGGTCCGGTCCTGGTTTGTGGCGAGCAGAACCCTGACACACTGCCCACAAGCCCTGTCGGTGAGTCACTGGCAACAAGCCCTGTCCGTGAACAGTCACTGGCCACAAGCCCTGCCCGTGAAGTGCCAGAGGCCACAAGCCCTGCCCGTGAAGTGGCAGAGGCCACTCAAAGTGGCTCTGTTGTGCCTAAAGTTGTTGCTAAACGAAAAAAGAAAATCCAAGAGACAACAAGCAGGCCTGTTACTCACTCTCAAAAGGAAAAAAAATAATAAATGTTATAATTCACTAAATATGTCTTTGGCCTTGTTTTGTTGACTTCAGATTATGTAAGGAATATTGTATGTATGCTGAAGACCTGTTGTTTCCAAACTTTCAAGTATGTTCTTGTACACTGCCGACACACTTAATTGCAGTGCGGCCAGATCCGCAAACCGGGAGATTTCCCGGCTTGCTAGTGGCCGCCCCTCGGCGTGCCGCGCGTCATAGACGCGCGGTCACGCGTCTTCGGGAGCCTGCGCCCCCTGCACGCGCGTCCAGGGCTCCCCGAGGGAGCCCTGGTGTCCCGCGATGTGGGGGACGGCGGCAGGGGGTTCCGGGGGACCCGGCGGACCCGGCAGCGGTAGGGAGAGCGCCCCGATCGGAGGGCGCTCTTGCTCGAATAAACGTGGCCGCACAGTACACGTGAAGTTTTTGAAGTTTACATCCTAATAATAATGTGTATATAATTTTATGTATTAATATCTCTTCAGTAATGTTCCACCAGGATCAAGTTGCTAGTTTAGACAATCGTGCCCTTGACTTACCACTGCAAAAATTGATATTTGGGTGTGTTACTTGATGTACTCATTGCATGTTACATATATATCTCACTACCCATTAAAAACACACATCTATTTTAACTGCAACACTTTCTTTGTGCCTGTACAGCAGGATTAAGTGTAAATATTACTTACCTTCACCTCCCATTGTAATGTTGTCCTTTAATCATTTATGTGTTCTTGTTTCAAGAACATATCTGTGAATGTATACTAATATATATGTAGTATGTATGGATATATGTACACACACACACAGTGTGTGTGTGTGTGTGTGTGTGTGTGTGTGTGTGTGTGTGTGTGTGTGTGTGTGTGTGTGTGTGTGTGGATTGAGTGTGT
>WSYH01004521.1:0-21881 GCA_036426205.1 Ascaphus truei | reverse complement strand
TGATTTGTACTATCTAAACTGGTATAGATGTATTTTCAGAAAACATACACTTCATGCTTCCTTGTGAAAACACAGTATTTTAATAATACAGGCCTAATGTTTGTGAACTATACTAACTGTGAGCCTATAACAGTATTGGCCTAAAACAAATGTTTATTACTTAATTCACTCATGTTTATCACCATTTAAATAGGTTTCATACAAGGCCTACTTACTGCCATCAATATGTTCTGTGTACACCTGCATTACAGAGATATTATTGGTTGTAACACTACAGGCCTTCTAAATTAAAAAAAACCCTTGTTTGATGGTAAATCACATTTACCTGACAGGTCAATGCAATAGGCCATAAAACATTTTAAGGCTCTATTATTTAAACCTTTAAATAAATCACACCAATATAAAAATCCCTCTTTACATATAAACCCTTAAATATTGTAATATACACACACATTAAAAGTTTGGTTTTACAGACATGATATATATATCTATATATATATAGATATATATATTTATGAGAGAGATATATATATCTACATATACACACGTACTTAAACTCTGATGCAGACAGGGAGTTAACCAGACTTTCAAATAGACACAGAAATTTATGGGAAAAAAAAATTCTTTTGCAGGTGTGTGTGTATTTCATTATATGGCTGTGTAAGCACTATTTTCATAAAGTGGACAATGTTTTTTTCCTCAACCCACAATGTTTCTTAATTAAAAGTCTAGAAATGTTTTGAGAAAGTAGATTAAAGTTGCTACATGTTGGTCAGTCAAATGGCTATCAGAAACCACAAATGTGAAACCAATTATTTCTAGACCTCCAATTGGTGCTTGAAACAAGGAGTACAAGTTGAAACATTGTGTGACCTTGAAAAGGAAAGACACAAAATAGTTAGCATTTGAACCATTTCATTATTATGAGCAAAGAACATAGAACTGCACACATCATTTCTGATAATCTACAATGGCTGATGATTTATGTACAAATATGCATCCACACAAGGGGTACAAACTGATGATTGCAGAAGCGATAGTGTCAAGTGCGGACCAGAAAGCCAACGTGGGACAAATCTATGATTTGATTAGAGCAAAGTATCCTTATTACCAAGAACCTGGGCGTGCGCGAAATTTTAAATCCTCAGTAAGATTAACTTTATCAACTAATGACTGTTTTGAAATTGTGCAGGATAAGCTACAAGAAAGGTATGGCTTTTGGAAGATTGCTAAGGAAAAACAATTCACCGTGGAAGACGGCACACATATTGTGCTAAATGGCATATTTATTCCTAATGCCAATAGCAATGGATCCGCTACTACTGTTCCGTGTGAATCGATCCCTGCTGCAATATCTGCACCCTCCATTGCTGAAACACACATTCTACAAGAACATAACTACTATGATTTTGTACCAAGCCTTTCTGCTGCAAACGCATTCAATTGGGTACCCGAAGAAATGAACCTACCTCCGGACCAATTGTTTGAAGAAAGCAGTGGCGATTCCTATGAGCGCTTCATGGAGGAGATGTGTGTCATACAGGATTCAGCGTTTGGGTCAACCGTGGATGCAAATGCCTTGGTTTTCTGGAGCGACCAGTTGCAGGCAGACGAAGTGTTACTTCTACAAGAATGGTAAATATAACAATCGTTATGCGTTGACTCAGCGTTAAAAGTTTTTTTTTTCTAACCACCATTTTGACTTTAAATGCGTGGATACAGCGTAACATTGCAGACTGCATAACATGTAGCGATCACAAACACATTGTTTCCTATTACAATATAGTAGAACCTGAAAGAGTAGTACACATTGCTCACGGAATAAATATACGTACTTTCCTATCCCTTTAAACATATTATAAACATGTTACCATAACTGTAACATACACCTGTTTTGTTATCATGCAACATCTCCAAAAAACAAACCGGGTCGACCACGTATGACGTGGGACCCTTGTCATGTGTCAAGGCGTCCTTAAAAAGGATTACGGATGTAAGTCCCGCCCCCAAGCGACGTGCGCGTGTCAAAGCCTATTGGCTGTGTTGTTTTGTTATAGTTACGGTAACTGCACTGTGTCATGCGTGCGCCTCAGTGTTTGTGGGCGTACACTGGGCGTTAGCCGAATGTTAATTCAGTGGGAGGAGTGTTTGCGTGCGCTTAACGCTGGCTTAACATGACGTCACACGTATTGCATTTGTGCATTGTGTTATCGGCCGTGCTTTCTGTCCACACACGTCTGTTTAAAAAGAATACAGATGTACTCGTTTAGAACGAATGTAGTTTCGCCTTCATTGTATTTGAAATAAATATTTAATGGTTAATGCTATTTTCAACATGTATTGAACGCACAACATATGCATTGCTTTGCGCATGCGCGAACAGTTAGTCGACCCAAGCGTGAAGTGCGTGCGCACACTAAGATGTGCGCGCACATTTTTCAGTATACAGGCAACGTTAACTTCATATACATAGTTATGCCTGCTACTAATTTAATTAACGTTTACATAATGATGTACACTTGTAGTTCTAACATATAAGTGACTGACGTGTGTATCTACACAATCATATAGAGCTGTGTAACGCGTTGTCACGGATACATATATAGTAAGGTGCCATCTTTGACCATCATGTGTTTGCTGTATTTCAGAGATGTCGGGGAAGATACAATCGGATCAATGTATGATTTCAGAAGAGTCTACCTTTATATGAGATGATTGTGAGGAGGAGACACCGACTACTATACTACATATGGAACTAATTTTATATTGCTTGCAGCGCTTATTAACAAACAATTAAAAATGTGATACCCTTATGCCTATATTGCATAAGCACTTAATTAACATAATGATGTTGCAAAAGAGTGCAGCTAGAAATTTTCTTGAGTGTTCTTTAATTACTACTAACATTTTATGCCATGGTGTGTTTTATATATAACAACCATTCCCACTCTGCTAACACATATGACTGTCGAAACTATGTACTGTAACAATAATAATAATTATAATAATATGAGCATGTTCTTGTATAGCGCTGCTTTACAGACACATTTTTCAGGCTGAGGTCCCTGGCCCGTGGAGCTTACAATTTTTTTTTGCCGCCTGAGGCACAGGGAGATAAAGTGACTTGCCCAAGGTCACAAGGAGCCGACACCGGGAATTGAACCAGACTCCCCTGCTTCAAACTCTCAGTGCCAGTGTGTGTCTTTACTCACTGAGCCACTCCTTCTCCCAATGTAAAGGACACTTACAACCAACTAGCCATTTATTGTTAAAAATCTCTTGTTACATGGGTATGTTGATAAAATGGTTTGGGACTGTAGCAAATAATGTTATTGGCAAGATGTTGTGGTCCCCTACAATGCATGATGTTCTGAATATTACATCAACATCATGTAATGAAGTACGTTTATGTGTATATTTCATGTACCAAACTAACTATAGTTTACTGTGTTTATTAAACGTTCAACACATACATAGTACAGTCAATATGATGATATAAGCTACCATAATAAACCTGCTGTTATCATTTGTCGGTGTTATACATGGATCATACACAAATTGATACAGACACAAACAGTTGTCTTAAAAAGTGTGCCTATGCTAATGTGCACGTGATTGACGTTTATATTTTGAGAATACTTGATAATTATCATCATGATAATGATGAAGTGACGTCAATGACATTCCAAATATATTACCAACATTGTCATTGTGGGAAATTAGAAATGCAAAATTACAGTAAAATTTTTGACACAATTGTGGTTTTGTTTACACTTTGACACTTGTTACATGTAGGTCACATCAACACACGTGTGACTTATACATACACATGTGACAAATTTTAATTAATGTTGACAAATAAATTGTAGCATTAATAATCACCTACATTGCTAAATATAAGATGTACCACGCATTGTTGTGATTACAGGCATTCATGCATGGAGTGTTATGATCAGTCAATTGCATCCGTGATTAATGAGCTCCCGTAAGTAAACAAATAAGTACAGTTATCCCCTTTTCTCCAAACACCTCTATATTACATTAATGGAATTTATAAGGGAACATACATTAAATGTGATGAAATGGGAGTAATCATTTTATAATATAATGCACATGAAACCTCAATAGTAGCTAAATGCATGTACATGATACAGAAAGTACATATATGTAACATTTTTCTTTTAACCAATATGTTGGGTTTTTACTTCAAATAATTATACGAATATTGAGGTAGGCACATCTTATGACAGATGTCAGCAAATATACATACCATGATCAGTCATACAGTACTGGAGATATACCTATAATGCAATGGAACAATATATAAATAGCAAACATTGACATGCCATCTTCAGTACCGTAAGCAACACAGCAAAGTGTGTATTTGGTGTTAAATGTGCAACACCATGTATATTTAATGACATTCAAAATGTAAAGCAGCCTGGTGTACACATCATATGGATGTACATGTTACACTGCAACAATAACATTGTATGTAAGCATACTGCAAGAATGAATGACAATGGCCATACTATGTGTATTGTGTTTGCATAAGGAACAACACAATGCTAAAATATTACTGCTTTGTTACCCCAGTTGTATTCACATACACACAACTAATGTACAATTGAAGAGGGATTATATAACCTGTGCAACAATAACATACCGGTGCCACATCCCTTTGTGCACACAGCAGAGAAAAGAAAGGTGTGCAACCCATATTCATCTGTGTCCTAACAGAAGGTTATATAAAGAAACATTATTGTTAATATAACATAATTAATCTATAAAAGTAGTACTAGGAACATATATGTTTTTACTTACAAGAAAAAAATGAATTGATGAGATTCTGGCGTGTCTGGCCACCACTGGCTGTTTGTTCATTTTCAGCAGCTACATGGGTGGGATGCTCGTCTACCAAAGGCTCAGCTATGTCTGATTGTACATTGTGTCTGAGTGCAACATTGTGCAAAATGCAACAGGCAAGGATAATATCAGACACTTTTTGAGGCTTGTATAGAAGAGCCCCACCAGTTCTGTCCAGACACCTAAATCTGGTCTTGAGTAGGCCAAATGTCCTCTCTATAACAGATCTTGTAGAGATATGGGCTGCATTTTACCTCTCCTCTGCTTCAGTTTGAGGGTTTAGCACCGGAGTAAATAGCCACGGCCTAATTCCGTATCCTGAGTCACCTATAATGAATGGAGCACACATAAGCTTACATTAGTGATAAGATTCTACAATGACAACATTCCTAAAGAAAAATGTGTTTTGTGTTAGAACATCTAAATCTGTACTCACCCAGCAGCCAACCATGTTCAAAATGTCCCTCTTCGAACGCATGGAAGACTGAAGAGTTCCTCAGGATAGAGGAATCGTGACTGGAACCAGGGAATTTGGGTACCACATGCATTATCCTCATCGTGGCATCACATACCACCTGTATATTGAGTGAATGGTAGTGCTTACGATTGCGGTAAACATGCTCACTCTGACTAGGTGCAATCAAAGCAACATGTGTGTAATCGATTGCACCCAGCACACATGGTATCCCTGCTATATTATAAAAGCCAGTCCTGACTTCCAGCCACTCTGTCGCCTCTGTAGGAAAATGAATATAATTCCTAGCGCGTCTATTGAGTGCATAGAGAAACTGGGTAAAGGCCCGCGAGAATGTAGATTGCGAGACCCCGCCCACTATGCCCACAGTTGTCTGGAATGACGCGGAAGCAAGATAATGTAATGAGCACAGCATTTTAACAAGCCCAGGGACTGCACGACCTCTGGCTGTCAAAAAATCTAAATCTCCCCTTATCTCCTCATAAAGAGATAAGATTGCTGCTGAACTCAAACGATAGCGACTGACTATCTCCTCCTCACTCATCCCATCTAACAGGGTTCTCTCCCTGTACACACGCAGACAAGGCACAACTTGTCTCCTCTGTCTTCTCCTCTGATCTCCTGTCCCTCTACCTCTCTCTCGGCCTGTCCCTCTCCCTGTCCCTGTCGTATCCACGTGCCTGTCCCTGTCACTGTCCCTGGCTCTGTCCCTCCCTTGCCCTATGTCATTCTCTTCATCAGCAAGCATGTCATGCAAAAGAATGTTCCTCCGTCTCCTAAACAATCGCAACATTTTGAAATGAGTAGCTGTGGATGAGCAGGTAATGGGTGTCCTTTAAATAGGTATGTGATGATGTCAGGTGACATAGTAAAATGCAAGGTGTTACATTAACATATTAAAGTACTTCTGTCCCAAGCTGTCTGCAGTTGATCTTAGAAGTATTTGTTCTGTGTATTCTGCAGGGAATCATGATATTTGACAATGATGTCACGTGAAGCTTTGTACAAACATTGCTTGAAAATAATTAGTGTAATGTGCAATGCATGTAACACTTCTGAACGCAACAGTCAGTCATGTAATTAGACAAAAAGCCTGAGATTGACGTGGAAAATGTTTGCTGCAACATGTGTAATTAGCCATGTTATTGTCACATGTTGACAACAATGAATTGTCGTGTGCATATGCATGCATTTATGTAATGAGGATAGTTGCTATAGAATCAGTTTGAAAGGTGTCACAATGATTAATTACTGTAGATGTGTGTAGAAGTTAGGTTGAAGTGCTTGTAATGCAACGTTTACAATGTAAACATGCAATGTGATTGAGTGTCCAATAAGTGACGTCATGAAAAAAGGGAGGACCCAAAAAGTACATGTAAACATGAGAAGAAAGATGTACATGAACGTTTAAAGATGCGTTACACATTACAAGCATTGTGTAATGTAAAGCAACATGAATATACGGTGTATGTGTTAGATGTGTGACATGTGTAACATCATATAAATAATTGTCGCTCAGTTCAGTAAAATGTGTGATATGATGTGAGGTTCTCCTTTAAGAGTTAAGTATAGGATTTTCCCTTGACACATCATCACATGATGAGTAATGTGACACGCAAATGATGAAAACATCTAAAAGTACAATGTTATGCAAATAATACACGTCAGCTGTGACACAATGCAGGGAATGCCCCCCACACTGTAATGCAAATCACCTTTGTATTGTGAGCAATGAAACGTAAACAGTACTATACTGTTATACGTCCCCGCTCCATTGACTCCATTGATGTACAGAAGAGTTTTTTTTCTAAGTGCCGTTCCGGCAGCCTTAGCGATCGTTCTCCCCTCCAACTTGCCAACTTTAGTTGGCGGGAGAAATTGGCCATAACATCTCAATTTCCTAGTGCCGATCAGCCCCGATAAGCTGATTTTGGTACTTGAATCCAGCCGATTTAAAAAAAGTGGCGATCAGTGCCGAAAACAGGCTTATCGGCAGCCGACTGGCCATAACAAAATTATCGGCTACAAAACCTGCCGAAATCAAGCACTTATCGGCGCTTACTGAATCTCAAACCCAATTTTGGCTATAAAATGCCGAAAAAATCCTTATCAACGCTTACTGCATGAGGCCCATTGTTTCATCTGAGGTCCTGAATGTTGGCATTGGTAGGACCAGATTCACTAAGGGCCCAAACATATAGCATAATTTAAAATGGTGGTATATAGGGAACTCAGCTTCAATATTTTAACATAACGTAGTCTTCTTAAAAATGTCACTGTAAGAGTGGCAAGGAACACATTTCTTTTTGAAGCATTGCAGGTCTCTAAGGCAGTGCATGGGTAAATAATTAGATTCTAACCATATTCTTTTATATTTATTGTATAGCAATTACCAATGTGAATATATTCTCTCTCACAGGATTCTACATTATAGTTTACATTTTGTTCATAACAGTTAAATAATACAAATCATACACACAACATTGGAGGAAAATGGTGGTTCCCAGGTATTGTTGTTAAAACTTTAGAACACTCAGGCGCTGGGATTTTCTAAGCGATGATGACTTACATGCTGGATAGGAGTGCAGTACCATGCAGTGATGCTAAATGAATCTCCCCTGAGTGTGTACATTTTTTCTTCCTATACGTTTATAACATAGATATATCTATTTTGTAATCAATAACCCCATTACTTTCACTGGTAAATATTACCCAGTAGCTGCTAACAATAGATCCATACTCTTTACTCACTGTTAAACATATGGTTATACACAGTGTTCGACAAATAATGATAACCACTCGCCCGTGGCGAGTGGATTTAGGCCGCTGGCGAGCCGTGCTGCGGCTCTATGAATTCCCCTGCTTGTGCCAATTTTTTTTTAAAATAAATAAATAATCCCCTTCCCTGATTGGGTTAACACGGGGAAGAGCCCCTTTCTCTGATCTCCTCCCCCTCCTGATCCCCTCCCGTGAATCAGGGGGGGCCCGGCCGGGCGCCAGTTAATTACATTTTAAAAAAAAGTTGAAAAAAATGGCGGCGATTCCCGTGGTCCCGGCGCGCATGCACAGGGCAAACAGGGTTTCCTGCCCTCTGCGCTGCCTGTGGGCCCGCTGCCTGTTCCCCCCAGCAATCCAGCCCCCCCCACACTTCCCCCCGCACTCCCCTCCCCCCCACTCCCCACGTGGGACGGAGGGGGAAGCCCAAAACAAGCCCTGAGCGCAACCTAGCCCCCCAGCACCCCACGTGGGATGGAGGGGGAAGCGCCAACACAAGCTCTCTGCGCAACCCAGCCCCTACCCTGATACGGAGGGGGAAGCGCCAACCCAGCTTCCCCCGTGCGCGCCTCCTGCGCCAGGCCGCCTCCTGCCCCTGATCTCCTCTCCCTAATCTCCTGCCCCGCTCCCCGCTTCCTGACCGGGAGTGTCCGCGGACCGTGCTGCGGCATCGGCCGCTTCGGGGGGGGAGGGGGGGCTGCTGCTGCTGCCTTGTGGAGGCCCCTGCTGCGATTTGTGACCCCCCTGCCTTGCAAAGGCCCTCCTGCTGTGTGGAGGGCCCACTGCCATGCGGAGGCCCCACTGCTGCCACGACCGACCCGGTGAGTGTGTGTGTGTGTGAGTGTCTGTGTCTGTGAGTGTCTGTGAGTGTGTCTGAGTGTGTGTCTTTGTGTCAGTGAGTGTGTGTCTGTGAGTGTGTGTTTGAACGTGTGTGTCTGTGAGTGAGTGTGTGTCTGAGTGAGTGTGTGTCTGAGTGAGTGTGTGTCTGAGTGAGTGTGTCTGTGAGTGAGTGTGTCTGTGAGTGAGTGTGTCTGTGAGTGAGTGTGTCTGTGAGTGAGTGTCTCTATGAGTGATTGTCTCTGTGAGTGAGTGTCTCTGTGAGTGAGTGTGTCTCTGAGTGAGTGTTTCTCTCAGTGAGTGTGTCTCTGAGTGAGTGTGTCTCTGCATGTGTGTCTCTGCGTGTGAGTGTGTGTGTGTGTGTCAGAGTGAGTGTGTGTGAGTGTGAGTGAGAGTGTGTGAGTGAGAGTGTATGAGTGAGTGTGTGAGTGAGAGTGTGTGAGTGAGAGTGTATGAGTGAGAGTGTGTGAATGAGAGTGTGTGAGTGAGAGTGTTTGAGAGTGTGTCTGTGTGTGTGAGAGTGTGTCTGTGTGTGTGAGAGTGTGTCTGTGTGAGTGTGTGTGTGTTTGAGTGTGTGTCTGTGAGTGAGTGTGTGAGTGTGTGTGTCTGTGAGTGTGTCACCCTCTCCCTCTCCCTGAGTCACCCTCCCTGTGTCGCCCTCACACTCTCGCCCTCGCACTCTCTCTGTCTTTGTCTCTCATTCTCTCTGTGTGTGCTCTCTCTCTCTCTGTGTCTCTATTTCTCTGTGTCTCTTTTTCTGTGTGTCTTTTTTTCTGTGTGTGTGTGTCTCTCTGTCTCTCTTTCTCTGTGTGTCTCTTTTTCTGTGTGTGTGTCTGTGTGTGTGTGTCTCTCTGTCTCTCTGTGTGTCTCTTTTTCTGTGTCTCTTTTTCTGTATGTATGTCTCTTTTTCTGTGTGTGTGTCTTTTTCTGTGTTTGTCTCTTTTTCTGTGTGTGTGTCTCTATTTCTGTGTGTGTCTCTTTTTCTGTGTGTGTGTCTCTTTTTCTGTGTGTGTGTCTCTTTTTCTGTGTGTGTGTGTGTCTCTCTTTTTCTGTGTGTGTGTGTCTCTGTCTCTCTCTCTCCCCCACACTCTCCCCCACACTCTCTCTCTCCCCAACACTCTCTCTCCCCCACACTCTCTCCCCCTCCCTCTCTCTCCCCCACACTCTCTCCCTCTCTCTCCCCCACACTCTCTCCCTCTCACTCTCTCTCTCCCTCTCTCTCTCCCACACTCTCTCCCACACTCTCTCCCTCTCCCTCCCTGTGACAGAGTGAAGTCAACTCCTATCAGTTACGCCTGGGAGACATATGTCTGAGTGCTTCATCCAGCACTCATAAGGGTTAACTCAGGTGGAAGTTAGGAAATCAGAACTCTTTAGCTGACACCTGAGAGCCAGCAAGGTAGAAAAAGGATCATGTGACTGGCAGTAGCTGCCAGAGAGAGAGAGAGAGAGAGAGAGAGAAGCACACTGCTGCGTGAGCCCTTAGCCAGAGGATTTCACCAAAACTACCTTCAACTAAATTGAAGATTTATTCGTGTTTTTTTACTGACTGCTTAAAGTCACCCTTATGTTTGGGTTCTGGTTTAGGCCAGCCAGCTTGCTAGATAGGTCTGCTGTGTTTATTAGTCAGTTTTCCTCTCCAAAGTGGAGCAGGATTATTTTGTTAAAGGACAGTGTACCCCATTTTATGTTACTGTGGAGACTCGGCTACAGGCCGTCCTGCCACAGTTGGTGTCAAATGGGACGTCGGACGGCCCTGTATCTGAAGGAGAACACAAAAAAAAAATGGAGACATTTTTTTCTCAGTTTCTTGAGGCAACAGCTCCAGCTAGCAGAAGCAAGCAGAGCGACAAGCCCAGCAGAGAAGCCAGCCAGCAGCCTGAGCGACAAGCCCAGCAAGATAATGCAACAGGCCCGGCGAGAGTAAAATCACTCTCCAACTGCTGGTCAAGCCAACCCCAGGCAGACCAGGATTCCAATAACCCACCGGTGAATGCTGCCTAAAATGAGTCCAAACGATGACCCAGGGGCATTCTCCTCACTTTTGAAAGGGGTAGCCACGCGCCCACGGCTGGACATTTGAATCGGCTGGGGTAACGACTCTGGCTCCACTCCTCATAGGGACAGCTCAGCAGCCTACCAGGCTCTTCCAGATACGATGCCATGGACTATCAGAAACTGAAGGCTGCTATTCTGGATCCCTAGCCCTCCGCCAGAGACTCTACGCGGAGAGCGGTTCCGGACAGTCAAATATAAAAACCGAGACAGACCCCGGGTGTCGTAGGCCCCACCGCTTAGTAGACTTATGTGCGGTGGTACAGCTACACCGGACAAGAACATGACAGGGCCAAGATCCTTGAACAGTTTTGCTCAAGCAGTTCTACAGTACTGCCCCCTGCGTCCTCCCGCTCCTGGGTAAAACGTACACGATGCATTTTCGGCCCCTGGATTCATCTGCGGTTCGGCTTGGTGGAAAACTTCTGGGCGACGACAACCGCAACAGATGGCTGGAACGGCCGGTGGCAAACACTCAGGTTCTTCCGTATACTAGAGGGCAGGAGAGCGAGCCCACAATCTGGGTCTACAACCCGCCAGCTCGGAGGTCCAGTCAACCCGATCGCAAGAACCCTGTTCCCATCTTGGCGGTTCTGGTACAAAACTGCGCCGCCGAACGCCGCGTGGCCCGGTCCGTAGCCCCTGGTGTCACTCACGGGAGGGCCTTCTAAACCACAGTATTCCCTCTCCGTAGAACTCTGACTCCTTGTCACCCACCCGGGGAGAGAATAACCCCCCACCCAGACCCATGGAGGTATGCCCATCCAACAGCGGAGTAGGTCCAACACAGAGCCCCGTCGGATCTTCCGCTGACGACCGAGGTTGCGGACTCAGGGGATTGATGAGAGTGGCGACTGTTCTATGCAGAACTCACTGCCACACAGCTTGTCTCCGAGGGGACCGACAAATCGCATGGTTAGTCCCGCACTCTGGAGGGGACAAAAGTCAAAAGCCATGCTGGACTCCCGGCTCTGGAAAAAACGCTCTGATCCTATGAGGGGCCTAATTCCAAGCAACAGACTATCTTAATGACGCTCGTTGAATATCGAATTTACCATGGGTGATACAAAGATACCGCGACTGCGAACGTTACACTGCGTACTCACCGGATCACAGAGTAGCCTACTAGTGGGTAGTTGGCTCCCCTGGCTAGCCTGCCTCCTTTCTCCTACTTGGCCCG
The DNA here is from genome assembly GCA_036426205.1 of Ascaphus truei. Classification (NCBI taxonomy): domain Eukaryota; kingdom Metazoa; phylum Chordata; class Amphibia; order Anura; family Ascaphidae; genus Ascaphus; species Ascaphus truei. Next base: position 9,693 of record WSYH01004521.1, on the reverse strand, counting down.
AGACTGGCCCACTACCTCGAAACATGTTGGCCCGTAGCTCTCTACCAGCAGCTACTGTCTCTGTAGCCGGTACCGAAGCCCGGAGACTTGTTCCCTGTTTTTCCCCCCAGAGATTTTCCCCTGTAATACACTATGTCGCCAAAGACCGTAAACATAGACTTGTCGGAAATAGAACTGTGTAAGAAAGGCTGGACTCTTTGGTAACATTGTCAGCCCAAAGGACTCCTGGTCATGGGCCGGGGATGACCGAGGGTGGGTAACCAGATAGATATCGGGAGTGGTTGCCAGACTGGATCTTCCGACTTCCCGTCAGGGCAGAGGGAGGACCCATCTCTGTGCTAAACAATAGAGATGGTGTAGCAGGTCAACAACAAGATATAGATGACAATTGTGTAAAAGTGTTTCCACCTTTTTGAACTGTTGGAATGACATACTATATCGTGTGAATAAGGTTAGCACAACAGGGAGTCATGGTGGTCGACAGATGCTAGTCCCTAAAGGGGTTTGATTAAACCAGTGTTTTCGCCCTAGCCCATACTCTCCCCATGGTGTGGTCAATTTGGGGCACGAATAAGACCCAGACTGCATTCTCGGCGCTGCCTGGCTGTCTTAACACGACCAGCGGATTTAGACAAGAATGGAGTGGTTTGGGTTCGAGGGGGGGAATAAAGAGAGTGGCAGAGTTAAAACAAGAAGCGAAGGAAGACCTAATTGGGGAAACGAGGTAACGAGGTCAAAAAATCACGGATGGGTGCTAACAGGCCGCGCCTGTTGGATGTGGGTGGGTACGACCCCACATAAAACGGGGAAAGAGAGAAACAGGAGGGGAGGGGGGGTAGAAAGTCACAGACGAAAGGGCGGGTGAGAGCGGCGATGGGAATGTGGGAGGGTGTAGAGGTGGGGGGGAGAGGAAGAGGGGAGTGGGGGGGGGGGTTGTTTGTTGGGATGCGTTGTGGGTGGGGGGAGGCAATGTGGGGGGGGGGAGGGGGATTGGGGGGGGGGTAACAGCGACAGGGAGTGACAGCGCAGTGTGTGAGGGTAGGTGTGAACCAAGTGTGGGGAACAATGTGGAACGTCAGAAGACACAGCCAAGAAGGAATAAGAAGAAACACGAGTGAAAAAAATATAGAGAACGAACGAGAAGACGGGTGTAGGAGGGTTGTTCGGTGGGTGGGAAGCAGGGGAAGGCAGGGGTCGGAAAGTTAGAAGGGAATAAACAGCGGGGGGTGGGGCTAGGAAAGGTAACGGGGAGCTACTAAGAGGGAAGGGGTTGGTGTGGATTGTTGGGGGGGGGGGGGTAGGGAGGTGTGAGGGGTGCTGGGGGTTTGTGGGGGTGTGGGAGGGTTGGCGTGTCTTTTGTTGGGGTCGATGGGTTGCCCTAGATAATGTATGTTCTCCGTCAACGCATGAGGATATGTGGTGGAAACATGAGAGGGGGGGAGGGGAGAAGAGCGGAGGGGGAAGGGGGGGTGTGGTGGTCCTTTCTCGCCACTAAGAACGGTGGAGAAGGGGGTGGGAAGAAGGACAGCAGGGAGGGAAGAGTGCAGGAGGGGGGGGGAGTGGTGGGTGGTGAATGGAAGGAGAAGGGGGGGGGTGGTGGATGGGGTGGGGTGTGTGAGTTGGTGGGGCAAAGAGGGTGGGGGGGCGAGGTAGAAATCAAAGACTATGGGGTTGGGGGTGGGGCAGCTGAGGCACAAAAGCATTAAGACGGGGGAAAAGGGTTGGGTGGTTGTCTGGGGGGGGGGGGGGTAGGGGCGGAAGGAGGGGTGTGGTGGCAAGGGAGATCAGGAGGAACTATGAAAGCATCTAATGGGGTGGGGTGGGGATCTGGTAAGTAGGGCGGAGGCGGGAGGGGGGGTGGGGTGGGGGTATGGTTCTTGCCCTGGAGGGGGGGTGGAGGGGGTGGGGAGGGTTGGGCAAAAGAGGAAGTAAAATAGGGAGGGGGGTGTGGAAGGGAGGTGGGGGCGTAGATGAAAAAGAGGGGGGAAAAGACAAAAGGAGACAGGTAGCGAAAAGGGGGGGGGTGGTGGGGGAGGAGGGAGAAAGAAAGAGCGGGAGGGTGGGGGGGGGGGTTGGAGAGAAGAAAGGTGGGCGGGGGGGAGTGGAGGGAGCGGGGGGAGTGGGGGGGTCGGGGGGGGAAGGGAAAGCGGGTGGGTAGGGAAACGGGGGCGCAGCGGGGGGAGTGAGGGGGACCGAGATAGGGGGGTGGGGTGGGAAAAAAGGGGGGGTGGAAAAAGAAATCAAGAAGTTCGGGGGGGGCGTGGTAGGGGGAGGGTGGGAAAGGAAAAAAGTCCAGGGTCGGAAGGGGGGGTGGGTGGATGGTGGGGGGGGGAAAGGGGGAGGGGGGGGGGGTGGGGGGGGGGGGGGGGGGTAAAGAAGGCCAGTTAACTAGCCGCAAAAAGGACAGAAACCGGCTCCTTTGGGTGTACCTCTTCCCTTTGGTAGCCATCCCATGGTCAAGAGAAATGTGGGGGTAGATCCTGGTCGGGAAACCTTCTTAGTAAACCCTCATGCAGGGAGACTATAATTTATACTCGTTGTTGTTGATTATGGCCACAAGGTATCCTGAGGCCTTTCCCGCTGCTAGAGATCCAGCCACTGCTGAACCAGGTTGACTCACAGGTGTCTCCGTTAATTAAACTGTTATTTTAAGAAAACAAAAAAAAAAAACCAAAAAAAAATGTTTTCTAGGGTGAGCGACTTCCACAAGTAATGTTAACTGCCAGGGAGGGACCAAATTTCATGGCAAAGTTTATGCCGGCATTGTCGTAAGTTATGTAGGTAAAAATCCATCCGGACCATCAGGTTACTACCAGTCTCAGGACGTGATGTGATTGTGAGAGAGGTTTAACCGTATTTATAAATAGATTTTGCTTCTTAAAGTTTGTGGACAATGAAAGCGGAGACTTGGATGAACTTCCCCTGTCCTGTTGTTTGCGGTACGAGAAATTCCCCAATTCATCCACAGCTCTCCCCGTCTGAGTCCTATAGTGCGACGCCCAACTCGGGGTATGAAGGAGTCTGACGCTATCGGAAGGAATCATGGGAGGAGGAGCCTTCCCCTCCAAGAATACCCTTCAGTATGTCATAGATAGCCTTAGAACCGCGCCTGAGACATGATTAGGTCGGTTTGCGCAAGAACGCCTACAAATCTGCTCAAGAACGTCAAGAGAGGCAGTACAACCAGAATTAATGCTCGCTTGAGGGTCAGTTCGCAACCGAGGGACCCAAGTGATGCACTACTAGCCGACAAAGAGAGTAAACTCTCTTGCAAAGTTGTCAGGGTCCTTTTCCAGTTTTCCCCGCCGGTGCAGCGGGTGAGTAATATGAGATCTTCAACCATGGTCCGGCAGGGACAGGGTAAACAAATCTACCACGTGAACGCTCCTGAAAACCTGGAAAAGTGTTGAGATCGGCTGTCATTTCACACCCTCGGGAAGGAAAGACGGATTTGGGTCTCAAGCTTCCAAGGGTAGTACGTACGACTGTACCATTCAGTTGTCCTCGTGGGAGAACAGTAGTTACAACCGGAACAAAAGGTCAGACCTAGGCTGAGTGTATAGTGACCAGTGTCAGCCAGTGTTTTTTCTGAGCTGCCAGGGCGAGATCTGATTTATAGTGTCCCATAGGATTAGTGACAAGAAGACCTGGCGTAAAAAGTAGGTCGCCGTCCCTATAGATGCGCAGAGGGCCGAAAAAGACCTTGGTGAGAGTAGGGAATAATAGAATCATGTTGGAATTGGGCGTAATCGAGGAAGTTCCTCTACAGCGAATGGTGTAGCACTCATCGTGTTGGTCCCTAAACCAGATGGAAGGTGAGGTTTTGCGTGGATTTGCGAAAGGCAACACTCATGAGTGATCCAGATTTGATCATATCTCAATGCCTCAGGGGTGGATGAACTTGCGTGATTCGCTGGTGGTAAAGAAGAGTATATCTCTCACGTCCTAGATTCACAAAGGATATTGGCAGATACCTCTCAGCGGAGAAATCCAATGCAAAACTGTCCTTCGCCACCCTCCGGTTTTGACCAAGTTCGTCACTATGCCATTTGGGTTACATGGGGCTCCGCAGCCCGTTCCAAAGGTTAATCGACAGGTCTCTACTGACCGGGGCCATAGGTGCATATGTCCAGCCGGCCCTACTTGGGATGACATTGTCATCTATAAGCAGAACATGGCAGTCTCAGTATGAAAAAGGTTAAGGGCAGGTTCCTAATCACGTTAAGGATTGCAGGGCTCACTGCAAATCCAAAAAATGTGCCCTGGGTAAATCCACTACAATCAAAGGATAACTTGGGCCATTAGGCCGTTGGCGGGTGGATAGTAAGGGGCAACTAGCTAGAAGGGGTGGCTGCCATAAAAGAAAGTCCCCACCCCACAGACAAAGTACACAGTCGCTCCACTATGGGTTCGCAGGGTGTGATACCGGCGGTTTATCCTCCAACTTTTTAGAACATATCTGCAAACCCTAACAGATCTGACAAAAAGAGTGTCCAGTCCGACTCCCCAAGTTAAATGGTCTTGGGTAGTGCAAGACGCCTTTGCAGCTAAAAAAGTGCCTGTCAGAGGGCCCCGCTCTTCGGAGCCCAGATTTTAAGAGAGCCTTCATCATACGAGGACGGAGTGCCTCAGAGGGTAGGGACTGGGCAGTGCTTCTCGCAATTGATGGTGTTGTTAAACACCCATAACTGTCATCAGCCGGAAGCTGTTTCGCAAGGGAGTGGTTTCCGTTATTGAGAAGGAATGCCTCGCTTGTACAATGGGCAATTGAGGCTTGGGACTCTTATGTCTCCCGAGTATCACTCACACCTTGGTCACCTGCTAGGAAAGCGGCCCTTGAAGTGTTAAACACCATGAAGGACAACAATCCAAGGTTGACCAGTGTGTATATTGCCCTCCAAACCGCTCTCTTTTGATATTCAGCATGAGACCTGGAAGAGGACCGCATGGAAATGCTGATTTTATTTGACAAGGGGATGAAAGGAAGTGGAGGTCGGGCGTTCTTCAGCCGTGTGGGACACTAGCCACACACAAACAGGGGAGTGTAGTGCCGATGTGATAGTCACTCCAATCAGTTACGCCTGGGAGACATAGTCTGAGTGCTTCATCCAGCACTCCTAAGGGTTACTCAGGGTGGAAGTTAGGAAATCAGAACTCTTTATGCTGACACCTGAGAGCCAGCAAGGTAGAAAAAGGATCATGTGACGGCAGTAGCTGCCAGAGAGAGAGAGAGAGAATCACACTCTGTGGGGCGCGAGCCCTTAGCCAGAGGGATTTCACCAAAGACTACTTCCATAAAGTAAGAATTATTCGTTTTTTTACGACGGCTTGTTAAAGTACCCTTATGGTTTGGTTCTGGTTTAGCCAGCCAGCCTGCTAGATAGGTCTGCTGTGTTATTAGTCATTTTTCTCCCAAGTGGAGCGATTTATTTTGTTAAAGTGACAGTGTACCGCCATGTTATGTTACTGGGAGAATAAAGCCGACTGAACTTTTTAATTATCCTGATGAACTTATATGTGGGATCGATGGGACTTCGAAAACCTGCGAGACACAGGCGTCCTAAGGACACAAAAGACCCCACTGCACCGTACCACTCCTCCATCCCAACACACTACTATCGCCTCACTCTCCCCCACACTCTCTCCCTCTCGCCTCCCCCCACTCTCTCCCTCTCTTCCACCACACTCTCGTCACCTCCCCCTCTCATCACACTCTATATTCCTATATTCTAAAACTGCTCTATTCTAGCACCGAAATAAAAGCCTCCATACGTGCTTTCTTCCAAAGATCTGACAAGACTTCACACAGGAAAACATCGGGGAACCCCGCCCTAACCAAAGACAGGTAGGGAGCACACTCCTCCAATATATAACATTGCCGGGAATGACGGGTACCTGGACTTGAGGACCTATGCGGTCAGTAAGATCCAGGCGGGATTGCTGCTTTAGATATTGTGAAGGGGGACGTCAGACAACTGTTTAAGGGGGTTCGGTAACCTCGTCATTCAACACCTTGACTTTTATTTCAAGAGGCCGACATTTACACACACACAACACACACACACACACACACCACTACACACACACACACACACACACAACACGACATCACCCCACACACGACACACACACACACACACACACGCAACCACCACAGCACACACACGTAACAGGAGCTAATTGTAGTAAATGTAATACAATTAAATACATTTATGTCAAAAACACTGTTGTTCCTGACTAGGATGTTGATTAAATGTATTTTACTTTTTATGTTAATTTTAAAAGCGGGTTGGGGGCGGGACTAGGGACATGGGTTGGGGGTGTCGGGGTTTGGGGCGGGACTAGGGTGGCGAGTAGATTTTTTGGTTGGGCGATGATTTTTGGGTGATTTGTCGAACACTGGTTATACACATTTTTCACTCCCAACCTGTAAGTAAGTACATTATGAGCATTAATGTTGTAAGGAGTCTGTGAGATCAACGCTTGTTTCTCTTAATTTTACATTGTACAGTACGTATAACTGAAAGCGGGAGAAAATGCGAAACCCACCAGAGAGGGAAAGGAAGTAGCTGCGAGGGGGTCAATGTGCACGGAGCAGCGGGCGGCACACTGAAGGGAAGCGTCAAGGCTTCGCGAAACTGGTGGCGGGCACGGGGGGAGGGGCCGCGGGCTCACACACGTCAGGGCGGCAATGACCGCGACAAAGAAGCCGATCCGATCAAAACGAGGTGCAAAGTCGGGGCGAAAGGGAGCTAGAGGGACACATGCTGGTGGTGGTGAGGCAGAAGAACCACAGGAAAACGGGTAGCACAATCGGTGGCCATCCCGATGGGCTAGACACAGACAGCGCAGATGGAGCGTGGCCTAAAAGAAGGAACCCAGATGCGAGAGGGTCGGAGCCCCAAGCGGTTACGGATGACGGGTGTAGTAAACAGCCTAACATCTGGCACATACGGACTTACAAATCTATTCACACAATCTAACAAATAGCTTTTAATAAGTATATTTTATTACTGTATGCGCAATTTCATATTTTTTGTCTGAGTGTTTTAAAGGAACTTAATGTAACATATTACCATTTACGTGCAAGAAGATACTACATGCATACCCCTGGTTTAAGGACACTCACTTTAAGTATCAACTCGGTCGAGTAAGTCATATATCTCATAGGCAACGGCAGTCTCATGTATGCGGCCTGTCATACATGACGTCCTGAAAAGGCAATACTGTCTCCCTACCCTGTACCGAAGGCTGTGGCGGTTCAAGTCGGGACGATATAGGAGGCCTGTTACACCTGTTTATTTACATCTGTTTATGCACGTTATGACTATTGGCAGTACAGTACAAATTGCATCGATAAGTGGAAAAAGGTCGTGCTGTTCACTTTAATAGCCTATTTTTTCGGCTTTACAACAAATGCTCTGGTCACATTGCGTATGTACCGTGAGACCCACCCTTTTTCACCCTTGCTAGTGGTAGGAGGTTGCAGCAAACCTGCGGAAATGTCGTTTGCCAAGCCCGGCGATAGGAAGAGAGGCTAATTGGGTGGGAGGTGGCGAGGGCATTGACCCAGCAGCCCCACGGGTACCTTGTGACAGGGTTGATCCAATGGGAGTAGGGTGTGGAGGAGGATAAGGGAGGTGGTTGCGCGCACGTGGAGTACAGCAGGAGAGGAGCAGGAGAGGAGAGGAGACGGAGCTTCTGTGTAGGGGAGGCCCCTAAGCCCCCTGCGCAGGTCGCGTGCCCCCGGCCCAGTTAGGCCCTGAGTCACGGTAGAGACAAGCAGAGCTAGGGATTGCCGTAGTGAGGTTCCTGATTCCCCTTAGTATCAGTCGAGTGGAGCAGGACTGTCCAAATTGGCGGGAGGTCTGGGCTCAGACCCCGCTATTCGATCTCGAGTGTCCGGGTGGGATCGCCCTGGATCACCGCGTTGGTGGGAGGACGACTTCTGCCTCGGGTGGATCCTTTGTGAAGAGAGTTGCAGTCCTGGGTACCGGAGTACTCGGCAGGTATTTCAACAAGTGCACCAACGGTGCCATCCATTCATTCGGGACTCAGTGGCTGCACAGTCACACACATACATATACACATATTTGACTCACTTGGGCGCGGGAGGACTTATCCCTTGAGGGATCGGACACGGGGTGGAATCACCCGGTAGAGGGATCGGGGAGTGTTGGCGTCCGCCGTGGCGCAGTGTTGAGTGTCTCCGGAGGGAGTGTATTGCATGTATATTCATGTGAGAGTTCAAATGCAAGTAAAAGAAGTTGGTTACAGTAATAGGCTTTGTGTTAGTGATTGCTGTATACGTATATGTCCTGCGAAGATCCACTCCCCCTCTGGCGGGAGCTGTCGCAGGTGGAAGCGCTGCACCCGGTATAGTTATTACGCGAGTACCCCAGGCTCTCCGTGGCAGAGACATAGGCCCCGTGAGCCTACAGGTGATACAGCACATAATAGCGGCCTGCAAGCGATAGGAAACAGGGCTACATTTGGAGGCGCAGCTGAGATCTTAGACCTGGGGTGCCCCTCGAAGTAAAATTATTGTCACCATGGCCCTGCCTACCCGCCAAGAGATACGAGACTGGATGCGCCAAATGCGTACGCCTGCCCATCGCGCCGTAGCTGTGACCCGAGTACCCATGGCCTTACCCATAGAGACTTTGCAAACGACCTTGCGACAACTTCCGGGTTTTGCCAAAGCCCGCCTGGTAGATGTACTCGTAGATCAAGACTCTAGTATTGCTCGAACCCGGCGTCCCCCAATACCTGGCGGTAGCCCTTTTGTCTACCCCCTTCGAGACCCCCCTGTACGACCGCTGAGTGAAGACGACCCCACCCCTCCCTTTGCTCACTACGCCGAGAGCGAGGCCGGTAGTTATCAGTCAGGATCCAGTTATCCCGGGTCAAGCGCATCCGCCGAAGCCGGAGTGTGCGGTGACATGCTAGTAGAAGCGCTCACCCTAGCCACGCATGCCCAAAACTACCGGAAGTTAAAAGCCTTCTCAGGGACACTCCGTGTGCCTACCGGTGAGGACGGGATAGAGACATGGAAGGAACACACTCGGGGAGTAATGGAAGAGTGGTCCTGCACCGACGTGGTGAAGCGGCAGCAGCTCACGGAGTGCCTGCGGCCCCCAGCGTCCAGTCTGATCAGCATTCATCGCGAACAACACCCCGAACTAACCTCGCGTCTAATGATCGAGTTCCTAGTTGAAGCATATAGCGTCAAAGAGGACGATGGTGCATTGTGGGCCAAGTACTATGCCATAAATCAAAGGGAGGGGGAAGATCTGTCTGCCTACATACATCACGTACAGATATCTCTAGGACCGTTGCTGCATCATAAATATGTGATACCCTCCCAGATGAATGAATATCTCCGTAAGCCATACTTCCGCGGGTCCAGCCCTACTCACCTTATAGCCAGCATGATTCATGGTCACCTCACACGGGGACCCCCCCCTTCGTTCATCCAACTCCTGCAGCAGGTAAAAGAACACGAGACGCATCTGATGCTACACTCCTCTCAGAAATCTAGAACTAGCAGCAGCACTAAACCCAAGGGGAGTGCTGAAAAGAAGGAGTAACCTCCCGACAAGCCTGGATCAGAAAAGCCGAAATACGCGGGACGGTCTTCGCCTCCGCCCGATCGCCGTGCAACCCCCAGAGACATTTCCTGTTATAAATGTG
>WSYH01004520.1:35115-52630 GCA_036426205.1 Ascaphus truei | reverse complement strand
CTAAGGGAGGGGCAGCGTAATTCTATATGTATGTAGCCATGTGTAAAATTGGTGTACAGATCTCTCTCATGCTGGTTATTTGTGGGAGTCAGGCTTTTGAAATAGAGCAGGCTAGTTGGAGGGGGGCGATCAGCTCAATCAGATCAGTAGGCGGGAGTCATACTGGATCTATGAGCTGAAGACCCTCTCTCCAAACGGCCTAAACATTGATTTCGACCTGGGAGGTTTTTTAAAATAATCATTTTGACAATAATCATTTTTAAATAATTTATATTTTTAAATAAATTTATAATATTTATATATTTACAATCATGTAGAGTTTAATACAACTGGGAATGTAATAATATTAATATGTCACTTCACCATATTGATCCTAATGTTGCGTCCAGTTTATGACCAATAGGTTATTATGGAGTGTTATAACATCATGTATGTATATATATCATAGTAGTTAACATCATTTATTGCATTTCTATAAGTGTATTTTAACATTGTATTATATTTGTTGTGATCGTTTGTTATGTATATGTGTTAGTGAGGCTGATTGTATATTGGGCATGACTGACAGCTGCTTAGACCAATCACATGCTAGTTTTTTGGTTTCACCATCCATAAGCAATAGCTTAGTCAGTATTTAAGCAACCCATGTCCAGTGATTTATACCCCTGAAGAAGTGCGCATGCGCACGAAACGCGTCGTGCAGATTTGTTATTACGTGTAGAGTGTGGCAGAGTACTTGCATCTATTGCCTTAGCAGTTCAGTGGAGAGGGATTTCGGCGATTTCACCCACCCCTGTGAGTGCATTTCCGGTTGCAGTTTGACTGACAGTTCCAGGAGATTAATAAATTAATCTTTAGTATTAGCCAGCCTTGCTTGGTTTATGTAGTGTTGGTCTTGTCTTGTTGGTCCTGCATGTCTAGTTATTGCATACAGTATTTGCACTATGATGTGTTTTCTTTGTTTCTTTCTTTCTGCATTATGTTGATGGAATCCACCTATTGAAGCCAAGCTGGGAAGATATATCCACAGCTATCGACTGCTTGAGACTCTTTCATTATTGGACATTTATTTTCAACCATTGGTCTAATTGGCGCCGGTCTGTATTGTCTATTTTTTGTTCTGTTTCACTAACTGTGTCTTGGAGTTGGTGTTACCTGGCAGCCTAGTTTATAATTTTTATGATCATAGTATTTCACTTGTATTGTCACTTTGATTTCTTTTAGCACTATATACACCCATTTTTTCTTGTTTTTGTTCACCAGCGTAGGTGTAGCAGCTTTAAGCACTTTCACTATGAGCACATTATTTTTTTCTAGAACACGTAGAAATTTAGATGTGGAGCTTATATTTCAAGACCCACACTCGGTACCTAGAGTAGAGCCCAAGGTGGCTGATTTCCATCCAATTATGGTCCAATTGGAGAAATCTTTGATTGCAGAGAGCAAACAGTGGTGGGAGGTTACCACTTTAAGTAAATACTTGGAGAACCATCGTATTCCACGAGGACTTAGAGTCCAAAAAGTACCAACAGTGGATACTCAAAATATACCATTTATGCAGGAATGGAATGATATTTTAGATAATTGTTCCTTTGCATTGATGAAGTTATTAATACATCAACGTAAAAAAACATTAACCCAATTAGATGATGAAATTGGAGATTTAAAAATTCAACTTGACCCTTTTTTAAATAATAAAGAATTACAAGAACTTGAACCCACAGTCAAAAAGAGGTTAGATCAAATTGAATTAGAAATAGTAGGCACAAAACAGAGTAAATTCTTTAGGGATAAGACCGACTACGACACGGGTTGCCAAAGAACCTGGAACAAAAAAAAGTAAAATCAATCAGGTTCAAAATGTAGACTACAATAATAAAAAAAAGTAGTAATCAATATTTGGGAACTAAACGTAGCCGGGTAGAGAAAAGTAATCCGGTCCCAAACGACACTTATAAAACTAAGGATAACAACAGGTCTAAGAAACCTCATTATTTACCTCTTTTGCCAATCCCTATTTCCATTCCACAACTTCTTATAGAGCACTCCCCGCCCACCTACGTCATCGCGCTACGTGATTTTGGCGCGAAAATCGCCGATGTACAACCTGATTGGTCGCAGCTCTCAGCGAATGGGACAGCTCGATGCCGTGGATGTGTATCGAGGGGAGGGGAATGACGCGCTTCTCTCACCAGCACGCAGACCCCTCCGCTGACACACATAGCAACGCTGTCTGGTTGTATTACCTAACAATAGCAATAAACCTCCTATCAGAATTTATAAGTGGTTTTGTATGTGGATTAACGGGTAGGCGGGATGGGAGGTGGGGGGAGGGGAAGGGAAGAGAAGGGGAGGGGCAAAGCAGAAGACTTATGAGGAGGAATCAGAAAAATAGATCAAATTAGCATAGCAGTGCATACTAAGCTAAACACATAATTACATTTATATCAATCATTAAAAACAGTTTACCAATGGATTGCGAATCTGAAACTGAAATGGAGGCAATATACACAGGCAAGGAACAATATATAGTTATGTCATTATTTCAATTGATCATATAATATTGATATTCGTGAAATCAATTTAGCAATTTTATAATACATTTGTACCTGTGCATTGTGTAAAGAAACATGTATTTCTCTTTTATGCAAGTGTAACGGCTCGACCCCCCTTGTCTGACCCACCCAATCTCACATTGGCCCGTGTGGTCTAACCGGTCCCCATTACAAGGTCGTGTATGGTGGTGCACCTGCAAGTAACAGGACTCCTGAGTCTCCCGCTTGGTGTTATAAGAGGATATCATCAGGACAGGTAGCTGAGGTAGTGGGTACGAGTCCAACTTACTTCACGTGCAGCGCCTCCACCTCATCAGGGTCTATGCTTCCGCAGGGAGATGGTCCTGGTTAGGAACTCCTTCTCGGTGGTGACTGCCACTGTTGAGTAATCTCACACTCACACAGTGGGGGTTTCTTTGAACAGGGCATATTTATTGTGGATTGGGATGTAGAAGACTGCCCCATGCAGCTGCCGGCTCTAGCCGCACATCTCGTCGTGCTGTCCCTTTGCCAGGTACGCCCTCCCGTATTGAAGTGGGTCTTCCCTTTCTCCTAGGAAGATCACCCCTGCGCCAGGTTCCTGGACACAGTGTGGCTTAGACAGACTTGATTGGTCACTTTGCTACCGCTAGTTACTGCACTAGGGTCACAAAAATGTTCCTCCAATCCCTTACGCAGGAGCATACATTTTCCTTAGCTGCTTCTCTGCCAACCTTGCAACAACTCTAACTGACAGGGTTGTGCCTTATATACTTCAGGAGGCAGGCGCATCTCTGAGGTCACTATCCAGGGACTCAAAGCATACAGCCACTCCCCTCCATACATAGGGCACCACCCCTGGGTGTGAGGGAAAACCTCCATAACTACTGTTGGCAGGCCTGTACTTACCAGGACTTACTGCCCACAGGGAAGATGTACGCAGTCATTATTATGCATGGCTACACAAGTATGACACAATGCACTGTATATTATCTTATATTATCCCCATATGTCTTTAAGTCTTTACTTGACAAATTTTATCAGGTGAACGGACAAAGACAGGTATCTGATGCAAGCTGATCATTTAAAACATATAGGAATCATAGTGGATACTTTGGTCCAGTTCGAACAGTAGTGTATGCAACAGATATTTATTCAAGTCATTGCATTTAAGCTTGTAACTCTAGGTGGACACAGATATTAGTGTTTGTTGGCATAGAGCAAGTTAACAGAGATGTTGTTCACCATATGAGTCTGAATAGTGGAACAGATGTTTATTTGTTTATATATTTAATTCAGGAAGTGTTTGAGCTCCCAGTCTTGGTTCATGCCCTTGGGTGCCAATGTCCCAAGGGCATAAATCCAGAACATCTCCCTACGGTTCAATGATGCCTCCCTGTGCCCTCCCCTGGGGTGTATAGAGATGTTTTCTATTGCGCTATATGTGAATGTTTTAATAGATCCTAAGGGACATGTGTTGAAGTGGCGCGCTACAGGAAAGCGTTCATCACAGTTCCTAATACTACGAATATGCTCAGTGATTCTGATTTAAGTGCTCTAATGGTCCTGCCTATGTAGCCGCTCCCGCATGCACATTTCAATAGGTAAATTACAAAATTTGTATTGCACGTCATGAATGACTCGATGCGGTATACATGACCAGTGTGGATATCTTTTATAGATTTTATTGGTTCAGCATATCTGCAGAGATTACATATTCTGCTTTGCCCCTCCCCACGGCATCGAGCTGTCCCATTCGCTGAGAGCTGCGACCAATCAGGTTGTACATCGGCGATTTTCGCGCCAAAATCACGTAGCGCGGTGACGTAGGTGGGCGGGGAGTGCTCTATAAGACTGTGAGGGCGAATGACGCGGATCAGCTCTTTGATAAAGGACAATCCTTGTCCGAAACGTGTCAGAGTGTGTGTCCCCGTTACCATGTAATATCAATAAATATATTTTTAACCCACACCTTGCTGGTCCCCTCTCCTACTTGGCTGTGCACCGCTGCAATCCCAAGATTTATTTTCTACAACAACCTTGCGCGTGCTGCACGCACCACAGGAAGCTGCCACTCGTGAGTATTGCCTGTCTCCTTCACATGGGGACTTGATGACCAGGAGCAGTGTTACAGCAAAGATGTCCTGCTCGGAGGAGTTATATATATTGATGGTATGTTAACCCTTTATTTACTCCAACACGTGGACAATTATTTCATATAGTGTCATTGCTGCACTTCACAACACTGGGTCCAATGCTCTATCTCTTGCCATTATGTAAACAAAAGAAAACAGCGCACAACGCCAAATAGTGAAGCAAATTCAACAATATATTTTCAAATTAAAAAGGGGTAATATATCTGCGTACATAAAAGAGGTTGGAAAAATGCATGTAGTGTGTATCACACTGTTTACCACTCGGCAGCTGTTATCTGGAGAATCGGGTGCTTGCTTCCCTCTGCTGATGCAGCTCAGTTGATTCTGGGGCAGGACGTCAGTCTTTCACTCCCAAGGGGATTTCCCTTCATGCAGCCAGGTTCAGCAGCTGGTATTGGGGCTCGGTGAAATCGCTCCGGCTTCCTGGCCGATAAGGAGCTGCTCCTGTACCTCAGCAGGTGTATCCTCTGCACGGAGGTTAGACCACAGCTTGCTGGGGCACACTCAGCGTGCCACGATGCCGCTCCGTCGCGGGACGCTGTGTGATGACGTTACTGTCTCCACAGCAGTGGTGGATTCAACAGGGAAGTTTGAACAGTCTCTCAAAGTATCTCACAAGTGCCCAAAACAGCACACAGGATAAATAAAAGCAGAGCAGGCCAGTACATAGACAAAGGCCAATATAAGCAGATATAAGGCAATAGAATGTTACATCCAACGCGTTTCGTAGAATTAACTACTTCTTCAGGGAATAATTAGGCCATTACCCAGAGGTCATTAAATACCTCACATAGAAACCTTATTGGTCAACCAATTAGGAATAGACCAATCATCTATAATAGGTAATGGTCAGTGTGATAGGGAAGATGTATAATTTACTTTTAAAACAACAACTTTATTGACAAAAAGGAACAAAACAATACCTATTTAATAAAAACTTACATATAGACAAAACCTAGCATAAATAATTAAAAACATCCTGGAATAAAAGAAACACAATATTAGTTGACTTAAAATAGACACCATCATTAATTACATAAAAAGATGTAACTAGAAAAAAAAGGCGTAAAACAAAGCAAGGAAAACAAAGATACAGAGATAAATGACACATCCCCTAGGTACAGAGGGGTGGAGAGCTAAAGATTCAATAAAGTGCCTAAATATCCACATCCTCATTTAACCCCTTAGGGGACATAGTATCTAACTTATGTATCCAATATGTCTCTTTAGAAGACAGTGTTTTGACTCTGTCCCCTCCTCTTCTATTTACAGGAATTAACTGAATCCCCTTAAAAGTGAGACTTGACGGATCTTTATTATGGTGTATCAGGAAGTGTCTAGATACACTATGTTTTTCAAAACCATTTTTAATATTTCTGACATGTTCCTGAATCCGTACTTTCAGGCTGCGTTTGGTTCTGCCTACATATTGATACCCACACGCACATTCCAATAGGTATACAATATGTGTAGATGTACATAAAATAAAGTCATCAATTTTAAAAACTTCCTTCGTTACTTGTTAATAAAATGTATGTTTGTCAGGATGTTGGTATTTACAAATCGTGCAATTACCACAGATATAGTTGCCTTTTGGTTTAGGCCCTAGCCAATTCTTTTGCGATGTAGTATTACTCTTACTTATAAAAACATCACTAGGAGCTAACCAGTTTTTAATATTTTTGGCTCTCCTATAAATAAACCGTGGTTTGATGTTAAGATGGGATCCCAGAATGGGATCATTGCACAGTATACCCCAGTGTTTGTTAAAAACCTTTTCAATGTCTCTATGAACAGAATTAAAGTCTGTAATGAAAGCCACATTATGAGTGTCATTTTTTGTGTTTTGACCTTCTTTATTTTTAGTCTTGGATCTATTTTGAATTAACATATCCTTACGATCCATATTACGTACCCTTATGATCTCTCTTTCAAGAAGTTCCTTAGGATATCCCCTCTCTCTGAATCTCAAAAATAATTTGTTAGCCTGTTTGTTGAAAACCTCTAAACTACTACAGTTACGTCTGAGTCTCACAAATTGCCCCCCTGGTATATTTTTTATCCATGTCTTTTTGTGATTACTATTCGCCATCAGCAGATTGCTGGTATCCACCTCCTTAAAGAAGGTCTCAGTCTCCACAGTGCCATCCATTTTGGAAGTTAATCTTAAGTCCAAAAAGTCTATCTGGGTGGCATCCACCTTGTGTCTGAACTCAAGGTTGTAGTCATTCCTATTCAGGTTGGCTACAAATGCACTGGCTGAATCGTAATCACCATCCCACACACACAGGATGTCGTCTATGTAGCGTCTCCACACAACGACATTCCTGTGGTATAGTTTGTCGGGCATGATAAACTGAGACTCCCACCTTCCCACGTACAGGTTTGCGAAGCTGGGGGCAAACCTAGTACCCATTGCAGTTCCGCAAACCTGCAGGTAGAAAGTGGAGAGAAACAGGAAATAATTATGTTTCAATATGAAACTAATAGACTCTAGAATAAATTCCCTATTTAATGGATGCAGGTCGGAGTCTGATTCCAAAAAGGAATTAACAGCATCCAACCCTTTCTGGTGAGGTATATTAGTATAAAGGGATTTTATGTCACATGTAATCCATACATATGAACTTTTTCTATCAAAATCTTTAAATAGGTTTAGAACTGCTGTAGAGTCCTTCAAATAAGAGGTTAATTTTCCAACATACGGTTGGAGAAAAAAATCCACATATTGACTAAGGTTGGCTGACATAGATTGTATACCTGACACAATTGGGCGTCCAGGTGGGTCAACCAGAGCCTTATGAATTTTTGGCGAGTGGTAGAATATGGGTATCCTAGGAAATTCAGAAAATAGAAATGCAAACTCTGTTGTGGTGATGACGGACAGGGCTACTGCGTTGTCTAATAGTGCTTTAAGCACCCTTAGATATTCAGCTGTAGGGTCCTTAGGTAATTTTACATAGGACGATGTATCGTTAAGAAGCCTTAAAGCTTCTTTTTCGTAGTCACACCTATTTTGGACTACTACGCCCCCACCTTTATCTGCCTGTCTTATAATAAGGCTTTCGTCATCACGCAAAGTTTTAAGGGCTAGGGACTCACTTACACTGAGGTTGTGTTTTATATCACCTGACTTAAAATTACTAGATAAATTAGATAAAGAAGTAGTTAATTCTACGAAACGCGTTGGATGTAACATTCTATTGCCTTATATCTGCTTATATTGGCCTTTGTCTATGTACTGGCCTGCTCTGCTTTTATTTATCCTGTGTGCTGTTTTGGGCACTTGTGAGAGACTTTGAGAGACTGTTCAAACTTCCCTGTTGAATCCACCACTGCTGTGGAGACAGTGACGTCATCACACAGCGTCCCGCGACGGAGCGGCATCGTGGCACGCTGAGTGTGCCCCAGCAAGCTGTGGTCTAACCTCCGTGCAGAGGATACACCTGCTGAGGTACAGGAGCAGCTCCTTATCGGCCAGGAAGCCGGAGCGATTGCACCGAGCCCCAATACCAGCTGCTGAACCTGGCTGCATGAAGGGAAATCCCCTTGGGAGTGAAAGACTGACGTCCTGCCCCAGAATCAACTGAGTTGCATCAGCAGAGGGAAGCAAGCACCCGATTCTCCAGTTAACAGCTGCCGAGTGGTAAACAGTGTGATACACACTACATGCATTTTTCCAACCTCTTTTATGTACGCAGATATATTACCCCTTTTTAATTTGAAAATATATTGTTGAATTTGCTTCACTATTTGGCGTTGTGCGCTGTTTTCTTTTGTTTCCATTCTCTTAGTGTGTGTGGGGTGCTGAGCCACCCCTGTGTTTACAGCTGCAGACGCCTTTATCCCCAACACGGTTATGTGGCATATATTATTTAATGTATAATTATCTCACTGTGGGAGTTGTGGTTTAATTTTTTATCACTTATTTTGATGGTATAGTCACTGCACTGTGTATATTTTTACATTTAAACCTTAATAGGTAGTTAGGTAGTAGCGCACAGTTTTGTTCTCTGTTTTTACTTGGCATTATGTGCTTCCTCTATACCATGATATGTGGATATAAACTATTCAAGTGATATTGAGTCTGAATTGGATTGAGCACTGTTATTGGGACTTGTGCCCCAAACCACCTACCACTTATAAGCTTGCACAGGCAGCTACGGGACCATGAGTCCAAGGGAAATACAGCATATAATGCATTAACTGGCCCACTGGGCTTACACAGGTAACACCACACACACATTTCCTAGCTTATAACCCTATGGGGGACAGTATAAGGGGAACAAAATTACAGGGCAACACAGTAAGGTACAATATTAGACCCAAGAGCTGACACTCTCAGCACTTGCCATACGGCTTCAGGGGCAGCCAGCCGGGCTCCACCTTTATTAATGAAGGCCGGCTACACCCTACCGTCACAGTGTGTGTTGCCAATGAGCGAGTGCAGGGATGCAGCGTGCGTGTTTGGCAGAGCTGTGAGTGCAGGAGCAGCATGAGTGTGTGGCAGAAGAGCGAGTGCAGGAGCCAAGTGTGTGTGGCAGTGTAGCCAGGGTCTGGGGTTAGAAGGGCGAGAGCGGCAGAGAGAGAAAAAGGTGCATATACAGCAAGAGAGGAGGATAGGGCAGAGTTGTAGTTCCTGACCGGGATGTTAGAGTCTCTAGCGGGGCTGAGAGAGGAGAGGGAGGAACGCAAAGTGGAGACATGAGCCGGGAGGTTAACAGAGCGCAGGTCTCTGCAGAAATGAGGGGAAGATGGAGGTGGAGAAGGGGAGAAGTGAGAGAGAGAAAATGAGATGAGATGATGGTCAGAGAGAGGAAGGGAGAAATGGAGAAATCAGAGAGGGAAATCTGCTCTGGTTCTGTTGTAACATCGGTACCTTCCCTCTGTACAATTACCTGTCTACAGGCATACCCCGCATTAACGTACGCAATGGGACCGGAGCATGTATGTAAAGCGAAAATGTACTTAAAGTGAAGCACTACCTTTTTTCCACTTATCGATGCATGTACTGTACTGCAATCGTCATATATACGTGCATAACTGATGTAAATAACGCATGTGTAACAGGCTCTATAGTCTCCCCGTTGCGCACAACTTCGGTACAGGTAGGGAGCCGGTATTGCTGTTCAGGATGTGCTGACAGGCGCATGCGTGAGCTGCCGTTTGCCTATTGAGCCATATGTCCTTACTCGCGAGTGTACATAAAGTGAGTGTCCTTAAACCGGGGTATGCCTGTATAAACACAAATAAGGGAGCACATTTATTACTAGCAGTTGTATATTTATTGAGTTTCAGACACCGGCAGCGTAAGGGGTTCATTACATGTTCCTTTCCTGCACCTAGTTCTATATCCATGCAGAGCTTAAACCTATGAGTGCAGGAGGGACAGAGAAGCACCAGAGTGCAGCGGCCCCTCCATCACGTTACAGTATCGTGAGCCCTCCTCACAGTGTTAACTGGATCACCGTTTCACAGATTACAGAAATGGAAGAGGAAGAGTCCATATCTCTGCGCTTTGCTCCACATGAGCGCAGAACACGATCTCCCCTAGAAAAATAGCTAAAAAAGTCCATCACCCTACAGTATGGCATGCAGCTCTCAAAGGGTTAATGCAGTGTAGGATCCCCTGACACACTCTCCTTAACTTGGAGTTCCCCTGGATTAGAATGATGGCTTGTGCTGTGGGGTAGCACAGGAGAGAGTACCAACAGAGATTCATGAAAATGTTTTCTGGTCTGAAGGGAAAGAAGAGGAGGCAGAGTTCTGTAATGCAGAAAGATATGGAGAGGACAACAAGCAGTATCATGGTCCTGGCTGCTCTGGAATGAACCTGTAACCGGGGAATGCTGAAGTCTGATGTCTTCTGCTTCATCCTCCAGACGTGTCCCCAGAGAGAAGTCAGTGTGAGCCCAATAGAAATGAATGATAGCAGGAAGGGCAAACAGCATCCTAGCACGGCCAGAATGACTATGTTAGAGATATATAAAGCAGATGTTTCACTGACCGCGCTGCAGTTGGCTGTGAGACTGTAAGTGCTGTTTTCCTGGGGATCTATTTTTCGGCAAGTCCACAGTGATGGGACACTTATAATAAAGGATCCCATGGCTGACATCAGCAGAAGCTTCTGCAACACAGAAGAAACCCATAGCTTCACTCGGAAGAAGAGACGATGCATGAAGTTGGCAATTTTGATGCGGTAGTAGACACAGAGCCAGCCAGTGAGCCAGAAGTTTAAGAATATTAGGGAAAGCTCAAGAAAAATCAGAGCTGAGTAGATCTCTCTGGAGAACCGGAGGTGAGATGGGACCAGGTTAAGGAACAACTCTGCATTCAGTATACAAAGCAGGGCTAAATTAGACAGTCCCATACTAAGTAGGATTAGATCACACGGATTCAGGCTGATATCTTTTCTCCAGTTTCTGTAGCTCACAGCCATGATACATGAGTTGAAGATGGTGCCTGCTATGCAGGGAATTATACTGATGGTTAACATCAATATATCAACCCAAGACTGCATATTGCTCTTCTGTGTGTGTTACTGCTCTTCCTCTCTGATGTATGAGCGTTACACCTGGTGCCTCGGTATCTGACTGGCACATGGGGCAGAGACGGGATAAAATAAACGTGTGTGCAAAGCACATGCAAATGTCCTGGTGTCTCCTTTCTTGGTTTATTCTAGATGTTGTGGTTGGGATCTCTCAGATCACATCTGTGGCACCGAACCTTTATTTTGGCCGTATCAGTTATTTTCCTGAATTTACAGTAAGAATAAAACGTGTTTCCAGCTTCACAGAAAAGTGACGGGAGGGTTCAGAGAACATAAAAAAGGTTTGTCAGTAACATGGTAAAGTTCCCAGCAAAAAATAGCAAAAAACTATTTTTATTTCCAGAAAGGTTTTGCTCATATGAATGTAGCCAGGTCCCCTCTGGCTCCCCGGTCATTCTGGTCCCCCTTCCTTACCTCCATCAGGGTGGGGGCTGCTGTGGGGGTGAGTGTGTCACAGGGGGCTCCCGGCGGTGTCGGAGGCAAGGCGCCGCCATCATTACTGTGGAGGCTCACGCATGCGTAGAAGAGACATGGCGGCCATCTTGCGGTTGGCAATAGGCTCGGGCATGTGCAGACGCGATGCAGCGGCCATTACTGCGAGGATGAAGTGGCAGCAGAGGCGCTCCATAGCGCATGGCTAGCACCAGTTCGTGCATGCGCAGTTGGACGCTGCGGCGGCCATTACGTGTGTGCAGGTACTGGGAGACTCGGGAATGCGCAGTACAGATCGCGCACACGGCCCCAATGATAGAAGGCTCTATGGGGAACTACCACTCCCAGCAGCCCCAGGGGCTGGAGCTCAGGTGACACCAGGGAGCCAATGGCAGGGCCGGATTCTCCTGATGGAGAAAGATACATTTGGCGTGGGAAATTTTGATGCAGTAGTAGACACAGAGCCAGCCAGTGAGCCAGATGTTTAAGTAAATTATGAACATCTCAAGACAAATCAGAGCTGAGTAGATCTCTCTGTAGAACCGGAGGTGAGATGGGACCATGTAAAGGAAAAACTCTGCATTCAGTATACAAAGCAGGGCTAAATTAGACAGTCCCATACTAAGTAGGATTAGATCACACTGATTCAGGCTGATATCTTTTCTCCAGTTTCTGTAGCTCACAGCCATGATACACGAGTTGAAGATGGTGCCTGCTGTGCAGGGAATTATACTGATGGTTAACATCAATATATCAACCCAAGATTGCATATTGCTCTTCTGTGTGTGTTACTGCTCTTCCTCTCTGATGTATGAGCGTTACACCTGATGCCTCGGTATCTGACTGGCACATGGGGCAGAGACGGGATAAAATAAACGTGTGTGCAAAGCACATGCAAATGTCCTGGTGTCTCCTTTCTGGGTTTATTCTAGATGTTGTGGTTGGGATCTCTCAGATCACATCTCTGGCACCGAACCTTTATTTGGGCTGTATCAGTTATTTTCCTGAATTTACAGTAAGAATAAAACGTGTTTCCAGCTTCACAGAAAAGTGACGGGAGGGTTCAGAGAACATAAAAAAGGTTTGTCAGTAACATGGTAAAGTTCCCACGCAAAAAATAACAAAAAATAATTTTAATTTCCAGAAAGGTTTTGCTCTTATGAATGTAGCCAGGTCCCCTCTGGCTCCCCGGTCATTCTGGACCCCCTTCCTTACCTCCATCAGGGTGGGGGCTGCTGTGGGGGTGAGTGTGTCACCGGGGGCTCCCGGCAGTGTCGAAAGGCAAGGCGCCGCCATCTTTACTGTGCCCGCGCATGCGCGGAGGCTCACGCAAGCGTAGAAGAGACATGGCGGCCATCTTGCGGTTGGCGATAGGCTCGGGCATGTGCAGACGCGATGCAGCGGCCATTACTGCGAGGATGAAGTGGCAGCAGAGGCGCTCCATAGCGCATGGCTAGCACCAGTTCGCGCATGCGCAGTTGGATGCTGCGGCGGCCATTACGTGTGTGCAGGTACTGGGAGACTCGCGTATGCGCAGTACAGATCGCGCACACGGCCCCAATGATAGAAGGCTCTATGGGGAACTACAACTCCCAGCAGCCCCAGGGGCTGGAGCTCAGGTGACACCAGGGAGCCAATGGCCGGGCCGGATTCTCCTGATGGAGAAAGATACATTTGGCGTGCAGAGGAAGGAAGGGTAGTAGGAGCTGGGACCAGTCAGGGGTGGGTGTGTAGGTGCAGGGAGCAAGTGGCCCCTGCACTAGGCCAGAAAATCCCCTAAATCCCAGCTCGTCCCCTTCTCATCCTAGTTTGTGGCTGCTTTAGGGAAGGCCCCTGCTGGTAGGGACTATGCCCTTTAGCAGTTAGTTAAGTCAGGCACACAGCGGGTGATCTGCATGGCTCTGACAATGTGACCAGTGTGACAAGTGCGGTCTGGGATCAGATCTACCTCACCACAGATAAGAGACTATCGGTGTGGTGAGATCACCAGAGGGAGACCCTCCTATTTGGATGAGGACGCCATCGCTGCGACTTCGGTGCTGGACGCAGACGGGTCCTCTTCAGTTGTTCTACTGTACCCAGGTGCAGGAGCCCCGGGCAGGTACAGTCACCAAGTGCACCAACATTACCGGTACCACACAGGCGCTGATCACACCTTAGAAGTGGGACTTGGAACTCTTGGGACTCTTGAGACACCTGGGTATAGGGTGTGGGTCTATGGCCCTAGGAGATCAGAGTTATAGAGGGACACTGTCATATGGTTGATGTATATTGTTGTAGGGTGTTTATCTGCCCCTATAGTAAATTGTTAATATATAGCTTTGGTGTATGTGGTTACTATATGCGGGTCCTGTGTTAGGGATCATTCTACCCTTAGAACCCTACACAGGTGGAGGCACTGTACATTGTGAGTATCGTTCCAGAGGATACACCCCAGGCTCTCAGTGGCGGAGGTTCAGGCCTCCTGTAAACCTGACAGGTAAAGCACCACACCTGGTAATACATACAGTATAGATTCCCCTCACATGCACTCTATCTGCGATTGGGGGGGGGGGGGGGGGGGGGGGGGGGGGGGGAACTCTGTTACATGAATAATCTCCACATTAACGAGTCCCGCTAAGAATCTAGCGAAAGAGATTAGAACAATTTATTTATTGGTTGCATTCCCATCTGGACACCTAGTGGTTCTTAAATGTATATCAGGGCTAAGGAGGGGCTGCCTTACATTCTCTATGTACATATGTAGCCCATGTGTAAAATTGGTGTACAGATCCTCTCTCTCATGCTGGCATAAAGCCTGGTAAGAAGGCGGGTTTGCAATTAAACATATCATTGGAGGTGTTGCCCTCAACCCCGGGAAGTGTCATGTGTATCCAGGAAGTGACAGCATGCTTGTTGCCTCAATGTTATTGACACGTGGTGGTCTTTCTGGAGTCTATATTAACACATAACTGTCGCTAAAGTTAGTCCATCTAAATTGTTGGCTCTGATGTTCCTGAAGTGCAAAAGTGTTTGCCAGCAAGTAAGCTCTGCTGGTCAGAGTGTGAGACAATCTATTTACACACTGGTGTCCAGAACCTGGCACAGCTTGTGGTCTTCCTTATGGGAGATTGTGGACTCATTCAATAAGAGAGGATGTGAACCTTCTGCATGTATTACCTTAGGTGTGGAGGCGACTGTACCAAATGTGAGTATGGACCAGACACTCTACCCCATCTCAAGACGCCTGCATGTTATATTCCCCAAACCCAAACCAGCGGGAGACTCAGGATTCCCCGTTGCCAGCAGGTGCACCACACCACGATACATGTAATTGGAGCAGACTTCCACCCATAGGGGCCAATATGAGTTGGGTGGCTTCTGAACCGTTCGTATATGCTCTCTCCTAGATTCTGCGCCAACTGAACAACTGGATACAGAGACCTGCATACACTATGGTGGTAATTATTTGAGCACAGTGGAGAATCCAAACTGCCGGAGACTTTATGTTCTGTTCAGAGATTTCTCCCTTTCAGGTGAGTGCGTTTTCCCAGCCAACTCCCTTTCCCAGTTTTCTTGGTTTTATTGTGTCCATATGGTTTCCTAAGGAATATTTCCACCAATATAACATTCTAATAATTTTTTAATTCTTAATTCTTCTTTTAGGGGAATGTTCCTTAGGGCCCTTCCAACCCCGTTTTAATTTATCCATTGCCAGACCCAGTTTTATTCCATTCCAGCCCCAGTTTTATCCTTGCCAACCCACCCGTTTTTATCCCTTTCCAACCAGTTTAATCCATTCCACCCATTTGATCCTTTCCACCAGTTGTTATCCCTTTCCCAACCGTTGAAGCCCCCTCAGCCAGCACTGATGTTCGTACATTAGGAAGTATTTAATAGATGATTTCCATGTGCAGAGGATATTGCACGTGCCTATGCCTCTAGGTCTTTTTTTGAGCATCTATTTCTCCGCTTTCTGGGGTTGGTGTGTTCCAGCTAGCTTCCTGTACATCTTATTTGTGGGAGTCAGGCTTTGAAATAGAGCAGGGCTAGTTGTAGTTTGGGGCCGATCAGCTTCAATCAGATCAAAGGCGGGAGTCATACTGGATCTATGACTGAAGACTCCTCTCTGCCAAACGCCTAAACATGGATTTCGACCTGGGAGCTTTTTAAAATAATCATTTTGACAAAAAAAAAATACTCAGATTTTTTAAATAATTTAATATTAATTTAATTTTTAATAATGTATAATATTTATATATTTACATCATGTAGATTTTTAATACAACTGTGTATGTAATAATATTAATATGTCACTTCAATCACACCATATTAATCCTAATGTTGCGTCCAGTTTATACCATGGTTTATTATGGAGTTTTATATCACCTCAGGTACAGTATGTATAATATACCAAGTATTAACAGCATTTTGCATTCTATAAGTGTTATTTTACCATTGTTATATTTGTTGTGATCTTTGTTATGTATGTGTTCAGTGAGGCTGAATTGTATATTGGGCCATTGACCTCGAAAACCAAGCTGCTTAGAACCATCACATGCTAGTATTTTTTTGGTTTTCCCCATCCAATAGCAATAGCTTAGTCAGTATTTAAGCAACCCTGCCAGTGATTTATACCCCTGAAGAAGTGCGCATAGGCGCCGAACGCGTCGGCGATTTGTTATTATTACGTGTAGAGGTGTGGCAGAGGCCTTTGGCATCTATTGCCTTAGTCAGTTCAGTGGAGATGGATTTCGGCGAATTTCACCCGGCCCTGTGAAGTGCATTTCTGGTAGTCAGTTTGACCTGACAGTTTCCAGGAGAGCGCCGAGTTCGCGCGGAGCGACTTACTTTCGGTTGCGGACAGAGGAGAGCCCTGGATGTCACGTGTTCGGACGGGCTGAAGAACGGTTACCATTCACCACAAAACCCCTGCTTTGATCGTGGCAGTTCTGTAAGTAGGATTCCGGTTTAAAAACCCCCGGATCCCGCGTCTGCACAACTATTGTATTTTGTGTAAGAAATTATCGTTAGTATTATTCAGCCTTGCTTGTGTTATGTAACTGTATTGTTTGTCTTGTCTGTTGGTCCTGAATGTCTATTATTGCATATTCACTATGATTGTTTTCTTCTTTGTTTCTTTCTTTCTGGGGGCATATAAAGTTGATGGAGTCCACCTATTGAAGCCAAGCTGGGAAGATATATCCACACTATCTGACTTGCTTTAGACTCTTCATTATGGACATTTATTTCAACCATTGGACGATTGGCGCGGGTCTGTATTGTCTATTTTTTGTTCTGTTCACTAAACAGTTCCTTGAGTTGCCTGTTACCTGGCAGCCTAGTTTATTACTTTTATGATCAACAGTATTTTTCACTGTATTGTCACTTTGATTTCTTTAAGCGCTATATACACCATTTTTCTTATTGGTGGAGTGTAACAACATTTCATAGCAATACTGTTTGGGTTTTTATTGGGTTATGGAGTATAATAATGGGATATTCTACGTGGATTTTTCTTAAAATTATAAATATTTTTTGAAGTGCTTAAGATTGGGGAATTTTCCCTTAGTGATTTCCAATCCATTTTACCCCTTTCCAAACCCCAGTTTAATTCGCATTCCAACCCGTTTTCCCCATTTTCCAACGCCAGTTTAAATCCATTTCCAGACCCGTTTTAACCCATTTCCAGACCAGTTGACCCTTTCCAAAACCCGTTTACCATGTCCAACCGTTTTACAACACCCATTTCCAAAGCCCAGTTTGAATGCTCAGCCGCACCAGTATAACGTTTCCCCCCCCGGAGGTGGCGCTCTGTGACTTTCATTTGCATTTCCAATAAATAACTTTGATGAAGAGAACAT